>QFEU01007063.1:0-11927 GCA_003316345.1 Tricholoma terreum | reverse complement strand
GACAACCATGTTCAGAAGTCGATGAAAACATCTGTAAGTGGATTCAGAATTGAATATTCTCCAAGTGGGCAGTCAAATCTGGTAGTCACTCACTTAGAAATTGTATCTCCACTTCATTGGAACTGTTCTTGCATTTCCTGGTTTCCCATGCCTGTTCGAGCAATATGCAAGAAGATTGCAAGTTGTTCTTCTGATGTAACATGCTTGGTATTGTGCAGTCCACACTTGTGTTCTAATTGATGGAGTAATTTCCAGAATACAAAGCACTGCATTCCAAACTGGCACCAAAAACGTGAAGGATGCCCTGTGTATTGACAGACACATAAATCAGATAGTATGTTCAAAAAAGAGGATCCAATTGGCTACCTGTCAGAAGCTCATCAAGCCATCTCTGACCTGTGAGAATTGATGTATGCATAGCCTGTTTGTTGGCATGCTGCGATGAATGAACTATTGTTGTTACGGCACCAGCAATAGTAGCCATTACACTTGATATCTTGTACTTCTGTTTCCTGATTTGATGACTAGACAAGGGCTTATTCTTCCTCTTGGAGGGACTAGCAGTGAGAACCATTGTTGTGAGATGTAGAGACATGATAATCAACAGCTTATATATATATTGTTGTCACACTGCCCAGCAGAAGTGACAACTCAGCTTTGATCAGGTTTCAGCAGGTTTCGGAACTCTCTGAAACCTGTTCCCAGCCCAACCCAGCCCAATCTAACCAGTTACCAAAAAGGCCCTAAAGAGCTTTGGAACTGTCAACTTAGCTGATGGCGGAGTTTGTCATACATTGGAGTGTGACAGGAATGGCAGTCTCCCCAAAAGTACCCTGACCCACCAAAGGTGCGATTCTTTGCATATTTTACAGCACATACTCTACGAGGACGTGTTCCACTCATCCTCCAAGCCATTCAGTAACTATTATTGTGGGTTTCAGTACATGCATGGAAATTGCCAAGGCATTGTGTGACGGAGGTGACAATGGCGATCATGCCAAGGTTTGGAACTAGGCTCATATTCACTTGAACTGAAAAGTAGGGAAACCCGTGTTGCAAATACTCTCTAATCAGTCAACTCAACTTGCTTACTTAACTTTTTATCAATATACCTGGCTAACCTTAACTGAACTGGAACCAGACCACTAACTGGACCGCTAACTGAACCCTAACCAACCCTAACTGGAACTCTAACTTGGTATGTCTGCCAGCGACGTGGGAATTGGACTTCTCACTTGGGGTGTCGTTGTTTCTTCTCGAGGGACAGAAGCATGACATGACAGAGCAAATATCACTGTGAGACTGGTTGGGTATGGATTTCAGCTGTTTAAGTCAGAAAATAGAAAATATCTAATATAAATGGCTGAATATATGATGGATGAACTTGGGATGAATTTTCATACTATAGATTTCAAACCTCAAATGGATGGAAGTCAGACATATTTTATTACAACTTTTTCATAAGTAAATAAGATGAAGTTTCTTGTTATAAATGAATGAATTATAGGGGTGCTTTTAATACCATAGATTGTTGGAATGCAAACCATAACCTCAGAAATGCCCAGCATTTGATAATTCCCATGGTTATGAACATTTTGGGCATTGTTGAAATTTCTTTCTATTTGACTGATATGTATTTCAAAGATTGTTTCCTACCTACATATATTAGCTGGAGGCCGCTATCCTCATAGTTACCTAAAGTACATAAAAGCGGACAATTACGTACCAACACCTTAGTCTGTTCAACACTGACTGAGTATCTTTGATTCCATTAGGTTATGGGCCCTGAACTCAGTATTTAAAGAAACACGAATTATCTGCTGTATTGCTTGAAACAAATCTACATGACTATATCCACAATGTCCACTAAACTCGGAGACGAATTCCTATGTGTTCCTAAACTCGATGTTGCTGGTACGAAATGGGTTATCTACAAGGACTGCTTACTTTGGTCAATTGATGCACAAGGCTATCTCCATCATATTGATGGCTCGGAGCATGAACCAGTTGATCCTATTAACCACACCATAGGCTCACCACTCACTCAGGAGGAAGAAGCTAAGGAAGTGGAGTGGAAGAAGTCGCTGAAGGCCTGGAAACAAGGCGAAGCTATTGTCATGCAACAGATTGCGGGAACGATTTCGGACTCACTGTTTATGAAGATCCGCATGCAAGGTACCACCAAGCAGATTTGGGAAGCACTGTCGAAAGACTTCCAGAACAAGTCTCAGATAGTGTCAGTTGACCTGCACTGCAGACTTCAGGAGGAGAAGTGCCAGGATAAGGGGGATATCAGAGCTCACTTCAATAAGCTCTGAACCATGCGAGAGGACCTAGCCTCTATGGGACATCCTCCTACCGAACAGGACTTTTATGCGATCACCCTTGGATCTCTTCCTCCATCATACAACCCCTACATCTCTGCTGTGAATGCCACATCTAGTGTCCTCAGCACAACCCTCTCATCTGATGATTTGATGCTCACAGTCACCAAAGAGTATGAATGTTGAGCCATGAAGCAGAAGGGGAGCTGAAAGGAGGAGAATTCTGCCTTCTCAGCCAACAACTCAAAATCCCAGAAGAAGAACATCGAGTGCTTCAACTGTGGTAAGAAGGGTCACAAAAAGCCAGAGTGCTGGGCACGAGGGGGAGGCAAAGAAGGCCAAGGTCCCAATCAGAAAGGAAAGGGGAAGGCCAAGGAGACTGCTGCAGCTGCGAAAGAGAAATCAAAAGATGATGAGAAGGAGGAGGCGTGGTTTGTGCTTGCTGAGGCTAACATCATGGACTTCAAGAGTGAAGATCTGGATGTATTTGCAGGACTTGCAGATGACGAGTTACCAGGCATCGTCTCAGATGATGACACAGCCTCACAGAACTCTGTAGACCTCGACGACTTGTTTGAAGACTCAGACAGTCTGTCGAACACATCATATGACTCAGATGACAGTATGCCGGATCTCCAGGAAGTATCAGACTCTTCAGATGAAGAGAACAATGAGGAGGATGATGATGCCTATACTCAAACCTTTGACTACGCCATGTTGACAGAAAGCGGAGGGAAGAACTTGGTGGATGTCGAACTCTATGATTTGGGCGCATCGAGTCACATGTCAGGATATTGCAGCAGATTTGTCAACTTCAAAACGATCCCACCAAAACCCATAACTGCTGCTGATAAGCACTTGTTTAATGCAATTGGCAAAGGAGATATGTACATCAATGTTCCTAATGGCCCAACCAGTTCCCAAGTATTGCTCAAGGACATCTTGTATGCACCGATAATGGGTGTGACACTTGTATCAATCAGCTGTTGATGATACTCAGCCAGGAAAACCAAACCAAACACATAAATGTGTTCGTTTAGTACAACTCAAGCTAGAGGAAGGTTGCGAGGTGTTAGAACATCTATCACAGACGCCAACGATGGTATGTGATGGCTGTGTGAAGGGCGCGAAGATGACTACGATAGTCCGATGATGGTTGCGAGCGTCCGATATGCGTTCTGATGATCGAATGTTGAACGTGCAAGATATTGGGGATTGGGAATAACGTGTAGGGTGCGGATGAAGACGTCGACAATGATGAAGGTGTTTGAGGGAAATATACGACGATATACAATACAATAGCAAGTTGCGAATATGTACGATGAAGTTTGCGATCATCTCGCAGAACTTCAGACTAGTCGATAGATGATCCTTGAGTTATACTCTTAGATCCTGAGATGATAGGAGTGAAGACGAATTCTTGTTGCTACTAAGTAGATACTACAGACTTTTATATGTTTTTTAGAATGAAAAATACCAAAAGGGAATAAGGTCATGAGACCTTAGATGTTTTTCAAAATGTATCAGAACAATAAAGAACCGTAAGCAAGGATAAAACATAAGGAAAAACGAACTAAGATGAAACAGAAATGTTTTATTGTCGTAATTTTGGAGCATCAAATGGAGCACGTTGTGACTTCTCAAGACGCCATCGTCCCTGCACGAATACGTCCAAAACAGCAGCCACGAGTGCGATAGCATGCCTCAAAAGGGGTAGATAACTGTCAGAAGATCAATTTGAAGGGGGCGGAACATAGCCAAACACGCTCGAAGTCGTATGATAAGCCATGATGTAGGTTGAGGCGGTCCAATGTTGGTCGGAGAATGATCAGGAACGCGAAAGCATGATCGGATGATGTTCATGTGATGCATTAGGCTGAGGGAGGTGCTGTCGAGTGTCCGATGTGTACTGATCTGGAGCTTAGGCTAACAGGTGACCATATCACTGTATCATGAAAGCTGGGTCAAACATCTTATTCACTGGGGATACCTGTAAGATCTTTGATAAGGATCGAAACATTATTGGGAGAATTAAGGTGGATGGAGGACTTTATCGTGTCTACCAAGGTTGCTGGAAAGGCGAGGGAAGTCTTGACCATTGACGAGCTTCGCTGTCATATGGGTCATGTGTCCCACAGTGCTGCAAGAGCATTAGTGCGGAAGAAACTTGTGTCGGGTATTGAACTTGATGAGTTGAGTGAGGTCACAGTTTGTGAGTCCTGCAAGTGGGCAAAAGGGGTGCGGAAGGAGATTCAGAAGACCCGTGATGGGGATTGTGCTACAGCGATCGGCGATGAAGTGCATTTGGACTTGTGGGGACCTGCTCCCATCGAGGCTATCAATCGGAAGGAATACTATGTCAGTTTCACTGATGATCACAGCTGATACACTCACCTCTTCCTTCTTCATACCAAAGACAAGACCTTTGATGCCTACATGACCTATGAAGTGTTGATGAAAACCCAGCACAACATTCAGATCAAGAAACTGCACATGGATTGAGGGGGAGAATATCTTAGCAAAGAATTCTCAGACCACCTGGCAAAGGCAGGAACTGTCTGCCAACTCACCGTGCATGACATCCCTGAGTATAATGGTGTTGCCGAATGCCTCAATCACACCCTCCTTGTAAAGATTTGAGCAATGCTTCACGATAGTGGGCTCCCGAAGTTCTTGTGGGGGGAAGCTGCCCACCATGCGGTCTACTTGAAGAACCGAATGTGGACCCAAGCCCTTGATGACACCACCCCTCATAAAATCCTGACAGGCAAGGAACCAGATCTGTCAAACTTACATCCATGGGGATGCCGTGTGCATGTACACGACACCAGCAGATCAAAACTTGATGGACGTTCGAAGATTGGACACTGGGTGGGATTCAACATTGAAAGTAATGCGCACAGAGTCTATTGGGAGGGGAAGCGATCAGTAACAGTTGAGCATAGCATGAAGTTCAATGTTGAAGAGGAACCGACAGAAGGTGCACCGCTCGAGGGGGAGTTGGATGTGGAGAACAATCAGTCACCTTCACTTTCATATCCAAAAGCTACCATTGAAGAAATTCCTGATCCTGATGCACCGAGCACACCACATAATGAGGCTCCAGAAGTTATAGCTGAACCCGAGATCCAAGAAAAGCATATGCGAAAACCTTCAAGTTATGTACGACAGCTCCAGGAGGGTGAAGGAGTGATGAGTATGAGACCTAGTGATGGCCTGTTACCCAAAGGGATACAGGAGGTGGCAGAGGTGGCAGATGAATGGGAGATGGTGAGCGTGGAAGAGTTCGCAATGGCAACTGTCACCAAAGCTTCTGAGGGAATCATGCCGTCGTATGAGGAGGCAAGGAAGCATCCAGACTGGCCAAAATGGCAGGAAGCCATCAAGGCAGAGCTTCAGAACCTGAAGGCAAATGGTACCTGGGAGCTGGTGGAGAGACCAGATGGGGTGAATGTGGTAGATTGCAACCGGGTTCTTCGAATCAAAAAGAATGCAGCAGGGGAAATAGAGAAATACAAGGCACATCTGGTAGCGAGGGGATTCACTCAGGTTTACGGAGTGGATTATTACAAAATCTATGCACCTGTGGCAAAACTAGCAACATCCCAACTCATCACTGTGATCGCAGCTCGAAATGGTTGGCCACTTGATTCCTTCAACTGTGACAGTGCATACTTGAATTCTTTGCTTGGAGATGAAGTGATCTATCTTGAGCAACCACCTGACCATAATGACCCTGCAAAACCTTGAGCAACATGGGTATGGAAGTTAATCAAAACTATCTATGGATTGCGTCAGGGAGCGAAGAATTGGTGTGATGCATTGACATGAGCACTTACCGAATTAGGCTTCAAACATTCAGAGGCAGACCATGGGCTCTTCTTCAAGGAGGAAGATGGCAATTTGGTGATTCTCACAATTCACATTGATGATTGCTTGATGACCGGAGGTTCTGTGGAGTTGAATGCAAAGGTCAAGAAAAATCTCAATGCGAAGTATAAACTCACAGACTTAGGACCTGCAAACTGGCTCCTCAGCATCAGGATCAACCGTAACATCACTGAGCGTACAGTAGCACTCTCCCAGCATGCCTACATCGACTCCATCTTGACAAGATTCAACTTCAATGACTTAAAACCCTAAGCCATTCCCATAGACCCTAGCACACAGCTCTCAGTATTGCAATGCCCCACGAAACTTGAGGATCTTGCGAGGATGTGCAATGTGCCATATTGTGAAGCTATTGGATTGCTCATGTACGCCGCAATGGGAACTCAACCAGACATTGCATTTGCTGTGTCGACTATATCTCAATTCTCACACAACCCAGGCTGGGAGCACTGGGAAGCTGTAAAGCGAATCTTTCATTACTTGAAAGGTATGAAGGAGTTGGAGCTGGTGTATGGAGGTGATAAGCGAGGGTTGGTGGGGTATACAGATGCGGATGGAGCTTCGCAGGAGCATAGGTGGGCAATTTCTGGGTATGTCTTCATGATTGACAGAGGAGCCGTTTCCTGGTCTTCAAAGAAACAGGAGCTTGTCACACTGTCAACGATGGAAGCCGAATACATTGCCGCAACCCATGCTGCCAAAGAGGTGATGTGGTTATGCCATCTTATCTCCAAGGTTTTTGGAACCATTGACAAACCTACAACTCTGTTCAGTGATAGCCAATCAGCTATTGCACTCACCAAAGATGGACACTACCATGCATGCACAAAGCACATCGACATTCAGTACCACTTTATTTGGTACATTGTCGAAGCCAGACACATCAAACTTGTCTATTGTCCTACCAACAACATGACAGCAGATGTTCTCATGAAAGCTCTTCTGAGTGTGAAGGCAAAACACTTCGCAAGTGCCCTCGGACTTGCAATGGTTTGAGGGGGAGTGTTGGAATGCAAACCATAACCTCAGAAACGCCCGGCGTTTGATAATTCCCATGGTTATGAACATTTCGGGCATTGTTGAAATTTCTTTCTATTTGACTGATATGTATTTCAAAGATTGTTTCCTACCTACATATATTAGCTGGAGGCTATCCTAATAGTTACCTAAAGTACATAAAAGCGGACAATTACGCACCAACACCTCAGTCTGTTCAACGCTGACTGAGTATCTTTGATTCCATTATAGATTTCAAACCTCAAATGGATGGAAATCAGACATATTTTATTATAACTTTTTCATAAGTAAATTGAATGAAATTTCTTCTTATAAATGAATGAATTATAGGGCTGATTTTAATACCATAGATTTCAAACCTCAAATAGATGGAAGTCAGACATATTTTATTACAACTTTTTTATAAGTAAATAGGATGAAATTTCTTCTTGTAAATGAATGATTCATAGAGTGCTTTTATTAATAATACCATAGATTTCAAACTAGATTTCCAAGTCACATATCAAAAATTGCCCAAAACAGAACAACCCCCTTGAAATTGGAGTATCTGTGAAAGTGGACAGGAGAACCTCTTGTCTCCCCAGGGCCTTGAAACGACACTATAATAGATTGTGAAAATGCCTGAGATAATAAGAAACAACAGAGAACTCACTGAGATAGAGTATCTGCTTTCTAAAACAGAAAAGATGAGATATCTCCAGAATGTGAAGAGGTGAAGCTCTCGTCTCTTCAGGCCCTTAAAGCAACACTATAATAGATTGTGAAAATGCCTGAGATCATAAGAAACGGCAGAGAACTCACTGAGATAGTGTACTAATGGAATCAAATACTCAGTCAGCATAGAACGGACTGTATTGTCTCGTAAAGTAAGTACCTAATGGAATCAAATACTACGAGAAGTCAGTTTAGATAAAAGTAGTCAGTAATTAAGTTGCTCACCTCAGTCAGCATAGAACGGACTGAGGTGCTACTATGAAGTAGGTAGCTTTTTATGTATGGTAAGTAACTATGGCAATAGCCATCTATACTAAGGTAGGTACCATCTTTGAAATAGAAAATTGTATATCAGACAAATACCAAATGTCATGTGAGACTTTTCTTGCCGAGCCGCAGCAGTGCATCATTGCATGGCTGTGCAACTCCGCATATCCGGTTTGTATTCCAATACTCACCCTCAAACTGTTGCCAGTCCCAGAGCGGTTGCAAAATGTTTTGCCTTCGTGCTAGGAAGAGCCTTCATGAGAACATCCGCTGTCATCTCATGGGTAGGACAATAGATGAGTTTGATGTGGCCAGCCTCGATGATGTACCAAATGAAGTGGTACTGAATGTTGATGTGTTTTGTTTGGGCATGGTAATGGCCATCTTTTGTGAGTGCTATCGCTGATTGGCTGTCGCTGAAAAGAGTTGTAGGCTCTTCGAGAGGTCCAAAAACTTCAGAGATAAGGTGGCACAGCCACATCGCTTCTTTTGCGGCATGAGTTGCTGCAACATATTTGGCCTCCATTGTGGACAGCATGACAAGCTCCTGTTTTTTTGAAGACCAAGACATGGCTCCTCTATCAATCATGAAGACATACCCCGAAATCGCCTGCCTGTGCTCCTGTGAAGCCCCATCTGCATCCGCATATCCAACCAATCCATGCTTATCACCTTCATATACCAACTCCAACCTCTTTGTCCCCTGCAGGTAACAAAAAATCCGCTTCATGGCCTCCCAGTGCACCCATCCTGGATTCTGTGAGAATTGAGATACAGTCGACATGGCAAACACGATGTCAGGTTGAGTTCCCATAGCAGCGTACATGAGGGATCCAACAGCTTCGCAGTATGGGACGTTTCACATACATGTGATGTCCTCAAGTTTTGTTGGGCTTTGTGAAATTGTGAGCTGCACATTTGAATTCATGGGAGTCGACGAGGGTTTCAGATCATTGAAGTTGTATCTAGTCAGGATCGATTCAATGTAGGCATGTTGGGAGAGCACAACTGTGTGTTCTGTGAGGTTTTGGTTGATTTTGATACTGAGGAGCCAGTTTGCAGGTCCGAGATCGGTAAGTTTGTACTTCTGGTTAATCTTGACTTTAACCCCCACGTTAAGCTTTACTGAGCCTCCTGTCATCAAGCAATCATCAATGTGGATCGCAAGAATCACCAGCCGACCATTCTCCTTCTTGGAGAATAGCCCATGATCCGCCTCTGCCCTCCAAAATCCCAATTCCGTCAGTGGTTTACACAGTGCGTCATACCAATTCTTTGCGCCCTGCCGCAACCCGTAAATGGTCTTTATCAACTGGTAGACCAATGTCGCTCAAGGCTTCTTGGGGTTGTCATGATCCGGTGGTTGCTCGAGAAAGATTACTTCATCACCGAGCAAGGAGTTCAAATATGCACTGTTGAAGTTGAATGAGTCCAGTGGCCATCCATTGCGAGCTGCGATTGCGGTGATGAGTCAGAAGGTTGCCAGCTTTGCCACAGGTGCATAGGTCTTGTAAAAATCCACCCTGCAAACTTGAGTGAATCCCCTTGCCACTAGACATGCCTTGTACTTCTCGATCTCCCCTGCTGCATTCTTCTTGATTTGAAGAACCCACTTACAGTCCACCACATTCACTCCACTCGGCCTCTCAATCAGCTCCCAGGTACCGTTTGCCTCAAGGTTTGCAAGTTCTGCCATGATTGCTTCCTGCCATTTCAGCCAATCTGGACGCTTCTTCGCTTCCTCAAACGATGGTATAATCCCCTCAGATGCCTCTGTCACACTCACCATTGCAAAATCTTCCACGCTCACCATCTCCCATTTGTCTGCCACATCTGCAGTGTCCTGCATTCCTCTGGGTAACAGGGGATCACTTGGTCTCATGCTTGTCACCCCTTCGTAGTGCTTCAAGGTCCAGTCACAAGAACCGAGGACCGAACCGAACTGAACCGAAATCAGAACTGGTTCTGCAGAACCATCAGTCATGGTTCAACCAGGTCCTCTACAGTGTACTGACACCAGTTTGCACACCCAGGTCACTTTACACACCAATAGAGAAACTTGCTCAAATCTTGTCTGATCCTCTTGTGAATTTTTTTCCAATGAAAGTCCCCTTATATCCATATTCTGGCAAATTTTTGTAGCTATCCATCAAAGTGTTGCTGAGTAGTGATAGGCATTACCCTTAATGCAGCTGATTTCACAGGGAGTCCAACTTTTGCACCAGAATTTGTATCCCCTGACATGCTCTATATGTACTAATGGCCTGATTCAATTGAAAGATTATATATTTTACTACATATTTCTCCCTAACACCAAAAGAATAGGTCCAGAATTGAGTGAGCTAGATGTGTGACTTTGTTTATGGACAGGATGCCAACATTACAACGTGTTGCTACTTCATTTCCCCCATCTTCTCACATGGCGACACTGCAGCCTTGGGCTTCCTCTGCCCTAATTGTCCAATATGCCATATAAGGCACTTTCGGAGCACGTCAAATGCCAGAATAAGAGCCGCGTTAAGGAGGCAACCATGTGGAATGCAGTCAACATATACCGTCGGGAGCAAGCCCT
Organism: Tricholoma terreum; assembly: GCA_003316345.1. Lineage (NCBI taxonomy): Eukaryota > Fungi > Basidiomycota > Agaricomycetes > Agaricales > Tricholomataceae > Tricholoma > Tricholoma terreum. The sequence continues at coordinate 1,142 of QFEU01007063.1, read as the reverse complement.
GCCAGCCAACATGTGGAGCCATGTCAAAGACCTCCCTCCCAAGCCCAAACGTCCTCTGAAACCAAAGCTGGCATCAGGAGGTGATGGTGAGCCAGATAAGTCGTCGGATTTGTTGGATGGTGATGATGAAAGCTGAGAGATGAGATTTCCCACGGGTGTGTAAACATGCCGTTTTGGTCAAAATTGACTCGACCTCTTCGTTATGCTATGAACATGCTTAATCAATTAGTATAAAATCAACTAAAATCATAGTATACAAGCTAATCTACTTTATGAGCATTCTGTCTTTTCAGAATTGTCAATTTGTGGTTGTCTTTGGAGCTAGTGAGGCAACTCAAAGTTGTGTGCAAACTGGTGTCGGTACACTGTAGTGGTCCGGTTCTCGGTTCTCAATCTCCTCAACACTTACTAGAACCATCGAGAGCTGGTCTAGACCAGTTCTCAACTGAACTTACAGTCCCTAGCTAACAGATAACAAATATATATGTCTATATTACAATTTACATATCTTGTACTTAAAAAATGGGGCATACCCAAATGAAAAGAGCGAAAGGCGAGCTGTTTAAATACTCCAACATTAGCATGGACCATTTTTCTCTGTTTGCATGGTCATATGCTTTCATTTACGTGGCGTTTACATGTTTCGTTTATATGTTTATACCTATTTGTACTGTATTGCCACAAGCCCAACACTGCCTACCAGTCACACACCACCCACCACCAATGTTCAACATTCAACACCAATGCCGGCCACCTCTGTTGCACACTGGAGTAGGGTGTGTGGGCACCTACTCCAGGTAGTCACGTGACCCCATAGTCAGTAGCTAGTCATGGATGTACATAGGGGACACACTTGCACTATCACTACAGCACCGCCAGCTTTGCCATAGGAGACACCTCAGTCGTCTCCATCTTGGTGATGAGAGCTTGATTCGACACACCTACTGCTACTTGATCTATTTCCAGCACTCTAGCTTTTTTGTCTCGCACACCACGTCACAACGCATAGCTCGCGTCTAGCTCTTTGCTTTCTGCTTGTAGTCTCAAGCCTTAGCCACTGCATCCAGAACCTAGCCTACGGAACCACAGAACCAGAACCCAGAGCTACAGTCTACAGTCAACAGTACCACAGAACCAGAACC
>QFEU01007060.1:0-12864 GCA_003316345.1 Tricholoma terreum | reverse complement strand
AAGCTTGGTAACACACCAAGCAACAATAAAGAAATTAAGAAAATTAATGAAAGTGAGGCAGTGGGCACACTGCCAAGAGAATGGATGGTGATGAACACCGAGTACAATCATAAGCACAAAGCTTATAAGGTTACAAAGATTTGTTACCTGACCTGATCCCACAACCACCAAGTGTGGAGTGGAACGGACATGTTCGACATGTCCATTAGTGGACCTGTGTCGACAGGTCCGCGCTAGGGTCAGGGCACCACTTAATGGGTGCAAGCATGAGGCTTACTGGTGAGGTGTGACTGATAGTCGACCACTTTTGATAGACGTGTGTCGATGTGTCTATCGATATGAGTATATACAGCGTCAATGAACATTGACGCCTGTTTGAACATGGGTAGTGTGTTCACTCCCCCATAGGTGTATCCGTAGGCGTCACCTACGGTGACGCCAGTTTTTCCTCAGGCGCCAACGGCGCCTCCGCTGGTTCAGTTCTTGCTGACACCTGGTTAGCCCCAGGTGTGGTGTTTTCCAACGCTGCAGCTCGTGTTAAGAAGGTCCTGTTGACCTCCTCAGCGAAGTCGTCTTCGCTTGACTCGTCCGAGTCGGTGGGAACTGGGGGCAAGTCGTCGAGGACTTCCCCTTCGGTTGGGCATATGGTAATTCCATAGTATGCCAGATTCCGCTTCGGTCGTGGAGCAGAGGGTATGGAGGAAGATTGACTATCTTCCTTGGTGGGTGCAGAAACCTTGGGTTTCCGCACCTTCTTTTTCTTTGGCGGACGGACATGACCTGTCCACCCACCATCAGCGAACCCAGCAGGACCTGGTCCCGCCACTGAAGGGAACGGAGCGACAGAATCTTCTGTCGCTGGATAGTAATCCATCGTTGGTAGTCTCGACGATGAGGATGAGAAGGCCGAGCCACGTCTCGGTCTGGATGCGTTCGTTGTCAGCATTGACGATGGACTGACCATTGGCCTTGCCAGTGGTTGCCTCCCACCATGCTGGAACCATTACTCGAAGCTCATCCTGAGCTTCGGTACTCGCGTACTGACGAGTACGCTGCAGAATGAGGTGGGCCTCAGCTCTCCTTGCATCGTCATCATCCTGCGAGTAATGGCAGAGTTGTCTCTCCGCCCATATGTGAGCATCAACTACCTCGTTGATGCTGATACCCTGTTGTGCGTAGAATCGCACAACATCGTTGACCGAGGTGTTCTCGGTCGGGTTGGTATATCGGTCCATACTGTGACCGATGGCCACAGTGAGGCCCAATGAGGCCAGTGTCTGTCGATACAGACCTGGTGTAAGTGCGAGCTCAATTGCTCGCATAATGAAAATGGCCCACCCTCGTTGGTGGCCTTCACCATGGGGCGCTCGCCCTGTGATCACTAGGTAGCCTCTAATTGAGGCTAATGATATACCTGAGGGATCATGAGTGATTCCTGGTTTGGATAGCAGGTTCTGGGGATATCTCCAGAGCCATTGTGCCCATTCCTCTATGGGTGTGTCTTGTCTCGGCATTTCCATCCGAGATGGGTCAGCAGGTCGTGTGGTTGCCCACGGTGATCGCTGATCAGGGGTTAACCAATCAGGCAACCTCCACCTTGTCAGTCCCAGAGACTGTAGAGGTGTGGAAGGGTAGGATGACTCACCCGTCGACCTACCTCTTCCGAGGCGTTCCATTCGATGAGCTTCTCACGGTTTGATTCCTTTGCTCTTCCACTCAATTCTAAATCATCTCTGTCTTTCTTTGGCCTTTTTTATTATTAATACTTTTTCTTGTCTCCACAGTCCTCTCATAGATCATTCACGACGCCTCAAGTCTTTCGAAAACCATTCGACGCTCCCGTTCACAAATTCTCACATCTTTTCCCACGGCTCGGTTATTTCCTCTCGACACATTCGACCTCGCCCCGAAGGATTCGCGATGGGTCCAGACATTTTTCTTTATTTCTTTCATGCCTATTATCTAGTTCTTAATTTCCTTCGAGACCTTTCTTTGTTCCTTTTTTCCCCTCCCACGGCTAGTCACACCCAACTCGATGGACTGACCTGTCAGACGAGTAGGGTCGAGGGGACGCGTTTGATGGTGCTCCACGCTCGTTGGGGGCCCGAGTGGTGTTTCATCAATAGAGCGCCCGGACGTTAGTTCCCTCCCCGAGCAATTCCTGGCAGCCAACGTTCTGAGAGGCGGACTCGACGACACCGGACCGACAATCGCTCACCAACCGACGTCATTAATATACCTATTTTTGTTCGCATTCTTCGATTTTCCCTTTCTGGACTCGAGATTACTTTATAGATCATCCCCAACGGTTTGACTGGCACAAGAGGACGTGCACAATCATATGCATGTACGACGATCACTTGTAATTTGTATAAAGGTGTCTCCCCACCTTTCGAATGGGACATCTTCTGCTTTTTCCCATAATCTCGTCGTCTCTCTGTGACCTCGGCATACAGTCTTTTAGAGTCAAGTCAACAAAACCTCGAAGCCAGGAAAGCACGCTAAGTAGCCACGTCTACTGTACTCATTCTGAAATTCCCCTCTCTCGCCTTCGAAGTATTTTCCGTTTGCGACGCTCACTAGAGCGTAAATCTCCCTTTTCCCCAAGCTGACTATCAGAGCTGTTTCTCACTCGGTAGAACCTCTATTGTACAGAATCAAACACATATCGATTTTCAGTTCGGCTACTCATAAAGACAGCTCTACCACTGAAACGGAGCTTTAGAAACTTGTCTTTTATTTATCATTTTCCTTTTCGTTTCACGTGATTCGACGCGTGTTAGGCATACCACGCGTTTTCCATGATTTTTCCATTTACGCTTACTGCATCCGCCGTGACAGGTCGACCAAGTTCAACGAACCGTCGGTGGATCAAATCTTCTTCCATAGTGGTGTCCCAGGGAGGATTCTCGGTTTTCCGACCCTAGTCACTGCCCAATCTGCCAGTAAGCATTTCCTTCGTGTATCAGTCGTTGATTCGTAGTCTTCAGATCTACGAAATCCAACGCCAAGAACGTCTCGCAACAACGGCCTCCCCAAGAATAATCCCGTTGGATTCTTTGGACTCGTCTGCCTCCGACTCTTCCAATTCATCTACATCCCAGCTCGAACCGTCCTCTTCTTGAATTCCAGTTTATACTCAGTCAGCTCCCCTATCCCGAACCCCTTCTCCTTTCGACGAATCTTCGCATATACGTACAAACCGGGAACCACGACATTCAGCATCAACAACAAGTTTACCACCTGCGCCACTTCTGAAACCAATCAGAACCCATCGCACTCGAGCACATTCGATTCCCCCATCTTTCGCGGATTCGACGCCCCTCTCGCAACTGCAGCCTCCTGCCCCTTCACGCAGCCAGTTACCACCCCCAACCGTTCTACCACCTACGACACTACCGCTTCCCATCATGGCTCAAAACTCTCCTACTTTTCTCTCACTACCAATGCCGACACCAGGATCTCCTAACGCGCCCCATTTTAAGGGGGAACACGTAACCGATTTCTTAGATTCTCTTGAAGCACACGCAACGGCTGCAAACCTGCCTCTGAACGACCTACCTAGCTTCGTCCTTCGCTATTGCCATCACAGAGTCCAGCACATCATAGAGTTGGCAGATCACTGGACTGGTCGGAACTGGACAGCCACCCGAGCTTATTTGACCGACATGTATGCCTCAAATGACCGAAAACCTCGAGTTTCTCCCGATCGACTACGGAGATGGGTCAGATTACATGCTGACAACAGATCGTTCATTAGGCTACAAGACGTCGACCGATACTACCGGGAATTCAGTGCTCAGGCCACCCTGCTAACCTCTGCTTCGCGAATCACAATAAACGAGGCTAACCTACTCTTTTACAGGGGCATCCCGCCTTCAATGCGCAAGAAGATCAAGCGCAAGATCCCTGCAGCTCAACAGACGTCGACCGCGGCCCCGACCATTGCTTACGTTCTAGCCCTTCTCCGTGCGCAGTTCGGAGAAGACAATATTGACAACGATGACGACAATGTAGAACTCTCCCTGGATTCGGACGAAGACTACGACGTGTCCGACACTGAAGACGAACTTGAAACGGTACCAAAGCTCCCACGGAAACAAAAGAAGAAGGTAAAGTTCGACGTAAAAGAGGTCCCCGGAGCGAATCCTGTGCAGCCACCAGTACCGACCGCGATTGACAGTTTGGCGAAACAGATGGAGGACCTACAGCTCAGCCAGGCGAGGCAAATGGAGACTCTACAAATTAGTCAAGCAAGACAAATGGAGGATCTACAACATGGCCAGGCCGCGTTACTACGGGAACTTTCTGCGGTCAAGTCAATGAACGGTAACGTAAATAGAAACCCTAACGGCAACAACCCAAACATGAACATGAACACGAATGCGAACGCGGCTACAAATGTGAGTAGGTGTTTCATTTGCGACACCTTTGATCTTCACAGACTCGGGATACGAAACTGCCACGAGGTTGAAAGATTGATAGAGGAAGGTTTAGTAAAGTATACGCCAAGCAGACGACTAGTGCATCCAGATGGATCCGAATTGCCTCGAGCACCGTATATGGGAGGCGGCGTAGCAAAGGTTTTACGGGACGAACGACAGGCCTCAAGGAATTTAAAAGGTAAAGCCGGGGAAGCATGAGACTCACCTCCCCATATGGCACATTATGCGAGTCTGCAAACAGACGGAGAAGACTTCTTTTGTAAAGATGTGTTTGCCATCTCCTCGAGTTCATCGTATCCCTCGGTTTTCCCAGTTACACGATCCCAGACCAAAGATCCCCGATACGATCCTACGAAAGGTAACCGACCTGAACGACGGACTAACGAGGAATCTGTCCCAGTTGCACCCCCCACTACACCTCGTCGCAGGACTCAGCCGTTGACTCCAGCGCCCCAAGCATCCACGTCTCAACAGCCGGCTTCGACAGCCCCAAGAGCACCACCACCTCAAGAACCAGTACCTTTGCGACCATCTGAACAACGTCATCGACCACCTCCAGCTCAACGCCAGGTACCACCTCCAACTCGGGACCGACTTCCCACACACAGGACAGTGCCAGCGTCGACACAGCAGAACAACCCGCATCCCTCGAACACCGAAGAAGCATGGCGAGCGCGGAAGACTACACCAAAGAGTCCCTTCTCTCCAACCGCTCCAAGAGAAGACGTGGAAATGAACGACACGACAAAACCCCCAACGAAAACAACTGGCGGTTACCACTTCACGTCGACGGTCCAAGATATGGTTAACGGTGACGTAGTTCAGGCTAAAATACTAGAAACAATGATTACGCTCCCTTTGAAAGAGATTATAGGTATTTCAGCGGATTTACAGAAGCGTTTCGCTGGGCTTACGAAGACTCAACGTGAATATACCACAAAAGCCGTAGTAGCAGAACCTATGGAGGACCCATACCATATCGACTCCATGTATATAGAAGAACACTACGACGAAGAGGACGAAGACCTCGGTTACGAATCGGCAGAAGCGACACCAGCATACTCCACGGTTCACCTCTCGTACGCTGAAGACGAAGACCTGGACGATGTCCTCCTACGGTACTCTTCAGCAGTGAAGGTAGTTACCTCTCCTCTCTTTGCGATGACAACCGGACGTTTTAGTGGGAACTTGGCTGGACAAGAGGTCACCTTCATGGTCGACTCAGGATCTGAGCTCAACCTCATGTCCGAGGAGCTACATGGCCGGACGGGAGTTGCTATCGACTTGGACGGAGCCAGGTGGTCTCTGAAAGGCATCAACGGTGGAGCTGTACCTCTGGTGGGAAGTACCTGTAACGATAGGCGGCCACCGTTTTGACCACCACTTCTTTGTCAACTCCGAAACTGGAAAACAAGACGTTATCCTCGGACAACCTTGGCTACAATGGTACACGGCGGCCCTTTTGTATTCTAGATCGGGAGCAGTAGAAATGAAAGTCTGGAAGAAAGGAGATCGAGAAGAAAAAGAACGCCCCACGATCTCTATACGCCTTTGTGCCGCTAACGCCCCTAGAAACTCTGACCGACTAGTCATGCAGGGAAAGAAGGCTACGCTAGAAACGTATGAAGGATCAGATTCGGAAAACTAGGGATGGGTGCGTGGCCCAAACCTGTTTACTTACAGGACGCACCCATTCCTTGCGTTGGGTGAGCATTACGGTGTTTGGTTGGAGAACGCGAAGAGCCTTGGCATGATTTTTATTCCCTCGAAGCTATTGATCCTCCTGAAACTTACGATTCCCTTTTGAGAACTTTGTCTTATGCAGCCCCATCCGATGCAGTGCCCTTAGAAACCCCCTGGACACGGCACGCACTCTTCCCGGAACCTTATCAAACAAACGCGGCGAAGAAGAAATACAAACCCGTCGACCGTAAGGTCCGACCAGTCCCAACTTACATGCCAGACCCGAACGGACAAGTTTTTAAGCGCGTCGAAATCCCAGATCTTCTGTCTGTTCCCTTCAATATCCCATGTCTAACAGAGTTTATTCCAACAGAACAGATCACTCAAGAACGCCTAGAAACTATGCTCAAAACTGTCCCTGAAGGTTTCCTTTTGCCACAAGAAACTGACTTATTGGTCTATATCCTTAGAACTCGTGAACGTGCCATTGCATTTACCGACGCCGAAAGAGGTACATTTTCACGTAAATACTTCCCTGACTACGAGATCCCTACTATAGAACATATGCCTTGGGTCCAACCACCGATACGAATTCCCAAAGCCATCGAGGCGACAGTTCGAAAGATGCTTCAAGATCAAAGGGACGCTGGCAAATACGAGTACTCGACTGCGTCCTACCGTTCGAGGATGTTCACAGTCACGAAGAAAATCGGACTGCGCATTATACACGACGTACAAGAACTTAATAAGGTTACTATCAGGGACGCGGCTTTACCCCCGCGCGTGGATGATTTTGCCGAAAGTCATGTGGGTCATGCTATATATGGACTAGCTGACCTATTCTCAGGATACGATGGGCGGACATTGGCAGTCGCATCACGGCCCTTAACGACCTTCAACTCTCTTATCGGGCCCAGCAGACTCACCGTCCTCCCACAAGGCGCGACCAACTCGGTCCCGGAATTCCAACGGTGCGCTACCCACACCCTGGGCGAAGATACCCCAGAGAATAGTGACGCGTTTATCGACGACATTACTATAAAAGGGCCAAGATCAGAATACAACGATGAAGAACTAGCACCAGGAATCAGAAGGTTCGTCTATGAGTACCTGACCACACTTGACAGGATCCTCGTCAGGTTCATCACCACGGGGATCACGGTTTCAGGCTGGAAGTTTATCCTAGCTACGCCGAAACTGGGGATAGTGGGGACCATCGTTTCGAAAGAAGGATGGCACCTCGGCCATGGATTGGTCAACAAGATTCTCAACTGGCCTAAACCTACCTCTGTCACTGACGTCCGCGGATTTCTTGGCACCGCTGGAGTAGGCAGGAAGTGGATCCAAGGTTTTTCCCTCGTTGCTAAACCACTGACGCTTCTGACTCGGGGGACGGACCGAGACTTCCTTTTCGACGACTATGCGCAAGAAGCTCAAGAGAAACTCAAAAGACTCGTGTCGACTGCTCCCGTTCTAGTACGTCTCGATTATGAAACTGCAAAATGTATTACTGGTCCGCCCAGAGAATCCGACCATGGACTGGTCATAGTGGCCGTAGACTCGAGCACCAATGGCGCAGGCTGGGTCGTCTACCAACAGAACGGAAAAGAAAAACACCCAGTGCTGTTTGGTTCATGCACGTTCAGTGAGGTGGAATCAAGGTATTCGCAACCAAAGTGCGAGCTCTATGGTGTATTCCGTGCATTGAAAGATTTGAGACACCGGATTTGGGGTATACATTTCCGCTTAGACGTAGATGCTAAATTTCTGGCAGAAATGATTAGATCCCCTGACCTTCCGAATGCCCCGATGACGAGATGGGTAATGTACCTCACACTTTTTGAATTTGAAATTAACCACGTTCCCGCTGAGAAGCACCAGGCTGCAGATGGTCTCTCCCGCAGGAAGCAATCACCACTCGATTCAGATGAAGAAGACGTGGAGAAATACTTAGACAGGTTTATCGGGACAGTACAAGTCTTATGCCCGAAAGATTCTCCTTTGCTTTCGCTAGCCTCGCGATACTACCTTTCCCTCGCACAATCTGTCATTCAAGCCTCCAAACTGTACCCGTCGCTCATGTCTGCCTTCAGACCCATCCCTCAGGCTCCCTTCGGCACATACGATTCACCGAAATCGATGACAACCATCTGTAACCTCGATTTGGACGAAGACGACAACGAACATGACGACTTAATAGGACGGATTCGAAGATACAATGGTTTCGCCTTTGATCCTGCCCTGTATAACCCGGAAAAACGCGTCGGCTCACTTTTAGATCATACGCTGATAAAATCTACGGACTCTACGACCTATACTGGCCACGAATTCGAACACCGCAATGTGCCTTACCCTGCGGTAGTCGAAATAACGCTTGGGGACGAAACGTTCGAGATTGAAGTGGTGACTTATGGCTACGAATACATGTCTGAATTGCGAGAAGGTGAGTCTTCCCCTGTGTTGCACGACCCGGCTATGCACCCAGGCGTTTCATACTCTCCCGAGCACCCCACTTCGAGATGCAACTATGAAGATGTGGATAAACTGGGAAATGTCCGTACGATTACTCACAGACATGGTCGGCAAGAAGGCGAGCCAAGGGACATCTGGGAGCAGATTTTGCGTTATCTAAAGGATGACAAGCTCCCGGTGGGATGTGACGACTTACCGTACCGTCGGAAGTTTCTGAAGCGAGCCCGCGATTTCATTGTACATGATGAATGACTTTGGAAGACAGAAAAGAAGGGACGGTCGCCCCGACTTGTCATCACTAACCTTGAACGTCGAAAGTCTTTGATAGCTCAGGTTCACAACGAGGTCGGCCACCGCGGACGAGACGGCACTTACAAGCTCCTTTCCGACCGATACTATTGGCCAGACATGTACGACTCTATCGCCTACTTCGTACGGTCCTGTTATTCTTGCCAGCTGCGATCGAAGTTTCGACCTCGGATTCCCTTCTCGGCAACTTGGAACACGGCTATCCTCCGACGATTCGACCTAGATACTGTTCACATGGAAGACGGATATGGCGGAAAGCACTTTCTTCTTCAAGCCATCGAAGCTGCGATCAACTGGCCTGAAGCGCGGGCCTCGAAAAAGAATGACTCAGAGGCCTGGGCTCGTTTCATATACGAAGAAATTATCTGCCGTTTCGGCTGTATCCCTTACTGTGTAACAGACGGTGGGACTGAATTTCTAGGCGCCGCAGAGATTCTCTTCAAGCAATACGGTATCGTAATCATTATCTCATCTCCTTATCACCCACAAGGAAACGCCATGATTGAACGATCACATCAGACCCTAGGAAACTCTATTAGATGCGCTTGTGGGAGAGACACCAACAAATGGCCTCTGTATATCCACGCGGCTCTCCTAGCTATGCGCTGCACGGTATGCCGAATGACGGGTTACACCCCTTATTTCCTTCTTTACGGTCGACACCCTATCCTGGCGTTTGACATAGCTGACCGAACTTGGGAAGCTCTAGACTGGCACACCGTCCACAGCACCGAAGATTTGATCGCTATACGAACACAGCAGATTCTACGACGGGACAAGGAACTGGCCCGCACCCATGAGGCCCAACGGATGAATCGACAGCGTGCGGTGGACGACTTCAACAAGCGGTACGAAAAGCTTCTCGTGAGCAACGACTTCGAGGAAGGCATGTGGGTTCTAGTACACGAAACTTGGCTTGACACACAGAAGGGGAATAAAGGCGCGGTAAGGTGGACAGGACCGTTTATTATTAACGAAAGAGTTGTACACGAGGGGAAACTCAAGGGTTACAGGTTAAGGGAGTTGGACGGGACTATACGACGGGGAACTGTGGCACTCGACCGAGTCAAGGTCTTTTATTACAGGAGCGAACACCAAACGATCAAGACATGCAATACGTCGGAATATACCTGCTTGACTCGTGACTTCCCCGACCCTATGCCGCTACTGCATAGCGGAGTGTATCAACGGGGACTGGCCTTGGTCGATGCGTCACATTCTTTCCCCTCTCTTTCGCGGCTTCCTTCTAAGTTTGAGTCTCACATCCCTATTTTAGATGTATCTTGTGCGCTGGCAAACCTTGGCGTGACCGCATTACGTGCTTTAAAGGACTGGGAACTACTCGATCTCGGGGTACATGGACCTGTCAATTATGACCTTGTCTATGAACCCTTCATCATGACGAACGTGAGCAAAAGGACGAGGTGTCGGCAGCGGCACCCGATGATTGGGGACCTAGAGAACATGTTCCTGAGTGGAGTGGATGAGGTATATGTTGTGTGTCACCCGCACACGGTTCCAGCATGGCGAGGTGTGGAGATACGAGTGGTACATAACGTCGGAGATCTTGCTAAGTGGACAGATGAGATGATGGAGTTGCGCCCGAACTTCCGCTGAACGATTTAGTTTCACAGGTTGTGTTGATGTTCCTGGAATGATGGGGGCATCATTCGAACTCCTGTGCACTGTGGAAGGGTAGGATGACTCACCCGTCGACCTACCTCTTCTGAGGCGTTCCATTCGACGAGCTTCTCATGGTTTGATTCTTTTGCTCTTCCACTCAATTCTAAATCATCTCTGTCTTTCTTTGCCCTTTTTTTATTATTAATACTTTTTCTTGTCTCCATAGTCCTCTCATAGATCATTCACGACGCCTCAAGTCTTTCGAAAACCATTTGACGCTCCCGTTCACAAATTCTCACATCTTTTCCCACGGCTCGGTTATTTCCTCTCAACACATTCGACCTCGCCCCGAAGGATTCGCGATGGGTCCGGACGTTTTTCTTTATTTCTTTCATGCCTATTATCTAGTTCTTAATTTCCTTCGAGACCTTTCTTTGTTCCTTTTTTCCCCTCCCACGGCTAGTCACACCCAACTCGACGGACCGACCTGTCAGACGAGTAGGGTCGAGGGGACGCGTTTGATGGTGCTCCACGCTCGTTGGGGGCCCGAGTGGTGTTTTGTCAATAGAGCGCCCGGACGTTAGTTCCCTCCCCGAGCAATTCCTGGCAGCCAACGTTCTGAGAGGCGGACTCGACGACACCGGACCGACAATCGCTCACCAACCGACGTCATTAATATACCTATTTTTGTTCGCATTCTTCGATTTTCCCTTTCTGGACTCGAGATTACTTTATAGATCATCCCCAACGGTTTGACTGGCACAAGAGGACGTGCACAATCATATGCATGTACGACGATCACTTGTAATTTGTATAAAGGTGTCTCCCCACCTTTCGAATGGGACATCTTCTGCTTTTTCCCATAATCTCGTCGTCTCTCTGTGACCTCGGCATACAGTCTTTTAGAGTCAAGTCAACAAAACCTCGAAGCCAGGAAAGCACGCTAAGTAGCCACGTCTACTGTACTCGTTCTGAAATTCCCCTCTCTCGCCTTCGAAGTATTTTCCGTTCGCGACGCTCACTAGAGCGTAAATCTCCCTTTTCCCCAAGCTGACTATCAGAGCTGTTCCTCACTCGGTAGAACCTCTATCGTACAGAATCAAACACATATCGATTTTCAGTTCGGCTACTTGTAAAGACAGCTCTACCACTGAAACGGAGCTTTAGAAACTTGTCTTTTATTTATCATTTTCCTTTTCGTTTCACGTGATTCGACGCGTGTTAGGCATACCACGCGTTTTCCGTGATTTTTCCGTTTACGCTTACTGCATCCGCCGTGACAGGTCGACCAAGTTCAACGAACCATCGGTGGATCGAATCTTCTTCCATATCGGTCACCTCCAACACGTCGCCTCAGCAAGACGCGTCATCCGCTCCTTTGACAACTTCAACATGCACACCAACTAACACCATACATAGTGCCTGTCTATAACTCCCTGTCAAATAGTTCAACTGTTCAACCAACCTCAAATGGAGTTCTTTGCAGTTTATGTTATGAATGGCTCGGTCAAGGCAATTCTTCTTCCTCTAATACCTAATTCAACATCAAAAAGTAATAAATGCTGCCTAAAGTTTGCAGGTAAGCTTTTATCTCATTTTCAATCATAGTACTGACCAATTACCTGTAGACCATATTCTTGCTGAGAGAACTCATATGTCACTCCCTCCCTCAACTCTGTGTGAAGGGTTCTCTTACCACTGGTCCCTTGGGATGCTGTGTTGTACCTACCCCCTACCATTGCACAATCCATCTTGCTGAATCAAACTGGCTTCATCCTCCTCTTCATCAAGCCTTCAAGCTTGATCATCCATGTCTGTGCACTCACCTGCCAAGGGTCCTCACCAACCGGATCCAAGTTATTGATAGCAAGGTCTTGTGCAGTGGGTAAAATAAGAATTAGTTATTAGTTGTACACTACCAATGTCTAGCTTTTATACTACTTGACTATTTCACTAGTATGTTCTACTATTTTCAAGACTGTAAGTCAAATGTCCAAATATGGGGTGCAATGAGTAAGTGTTACTATCTAATAAGTTCTTGTGACCATTCACTCCAACACTCCCCCTTGGTTGGACAACACTCCAATACCATAAGTCAAATCTTGATGCAATAGCCTTGGCAATCCCTTTGTAAACATATCCATGTGATTTTCACATGTTTGAATATAAGTTGTTTCAATAGTGCCTGATTCAACTAGACCATGTAAGAAATGATGTGCAATATCGATGTGTTTTGTGCATGTGAAATTCAGGATGGCGGGATATAGTAATTGCAGCCTGATTATCTATGTATAGGGTCAATGTCTTGGGTTGTGAAATTTTGAGTTCACCA
>QFEU01007057.1:0-18129 GCA_003316345.1 Tricholoma terreum | reverse complement strand
ATAACCGGTATTAACCGGTTACGTGCAGTCCAGTTACAGTTACACCATGATCCAGACATTTTGCAACTGGTTACAGTCGCAGTTACATCCAAAAAAGGCAAAAAAACCGGACTGGACCGGACCTTAAAACACTAATCTGAGCATATGGGGAGTACCCTCGGCCATCACAGAATGGGATGGCTGGCGTGTGCCAACCATCGAGGACATCGAGCGAACCCGCTACATCATGATGAGTGAGGAACGTCGGGGTATCTACTGTACCGACAATAGCTATGACTGGATCCAAGTGGGAGAAGACCCACATATGGAACGATTGCGGACTCGTTGTGGCCCATCCGATTCCTGTGTACGTCGGAGCCCCTCCCCTCCAGTAGCTGGACCTTCCAACCATGCTACTGCCCTACCTGATGACCCTATGGCCGGTATTGATGATGGATGACCTGCTGAAGAGGATAAAGGACATGGGATTTAGGGAGGACATGGCAGATGCTTTCAGCTGCAGGTACTAACCTGTCGTGGATGAATTCTACACAAACTATTTGTTTCTTTTTCATACACATTGTACACTCATTTTTTTAGTTTTACTATTCTAGATTGCTACAGCAATCTCAATGGGGGGTAATGTAAGAGGCCGTGTATATACTTGTTTGCTACCCAGGACTATTACTTATCTGGGACAGTATTACATAAAGAATAATACCTTTCATGGTCACTACGAACACCTAGCAAATCCAATAATTGGTCGAGCTCTGGTGTCTTGTGACTCGAAAGTCCTCAGTAAAGGATTTCAACCTTTACAAGAGCCCTTGTACTTCCCAACAGAGGTATGATCAGCCCTCCATATCTTCATTCCTTCCTGTGGTCATAGCCTATGAGATAGGTGATCCTGACACAGTTGTATGAGCCAACCATGCATCTGGTCATGGTGGTGTTCGGTCGTTGCCTGTACACCAGGTGTGTACATCCTGGCTCATCCTGGGGCAGGCATTGAGTATCCGTGATGTGTATTGTGTTTGGGTCTTCGAGGAGGTTCTTCTCCTCCATTGTTTCCACCATCAGGTGGTCCTCCATCGCCTCCATCCCCACCCCCACTATTGCCTTGTGGCATCCTGTTCCATCCGGTGGGATATGGAGTTCTTGGAGTTCTACGAGGGTTATTGTCACCCTCGTCATCTTCATCATTGTTTCCACCATCAGACGGTTCTTGGCCCATCGCTTGTCGGTATGTTTGTTCCATGACTTCCACTGGTTGGCGTCCTTCGAAGGCTATCCCCTGGTCGTCATACGCTGATGCTCCACTTTGGGCTAGGTCCTCGTTCCTAATCCATTGGTGCACAAACATATCCATGCAGTTATCCACTAGGGGTACACGACCCCTAGGTGGCATTCATATCCTTGTGTTCTCCATTTGTCTCCTAGTCGGTTTTCAACTAGTTGTGGTTGTTTCGTTTACTTGATCATCCACTTCTTCTGGGGCTATCCTGCTGCCATGTTGTATGGCTGTGGCCCTTCGTCGATGTGTGCCCCTGCTATTCGTCGCATCTTCTCCTTCAACATCACATTAGTCAATGGTGATTTATCCCATAATTCATCTATTGCCGACTTTGCTTCGTCGACAAGTTCAACTTCCATGCCACTGTCGACATGGTCTGTTCCATATTCAGCCACCTGTCCTTGCCGGTTGCTGGTGATCGCTGCAGGAGGCTGGGTCCTCCTCTCGTGTTGTTGCATAGAATCGGTTTCGCACCTGGGTGTTATGGTTAGGTGGGTCTGTGATGCTCAACATCTCCCTTTGTGTGTACACCAGTCTGGCATACTCTCCATCAGCATTGTTGGTATTCGACTTGGTCCGGTTTGGCTGTCTGTCACGTGTATTGTTGTTTGGAAAAGGTCCACTATGGGACCCTCTCGATGTTGAGTCTGTGGGAGCAATGTGTGCACTCCTTCGGTCGTTTCTTGATGTATGATGGCTGTTGCCATCCGGTTTGGTTGGGTTTGAGGTTGCTTCAGGCTCGATTTGGTTATTTCTTTGTTGAGGTGGAAATAACCAGCTTCTTGATGATACCTGTTGCTATTAGTAGCTTCCAGTAGTCAGGAAGCTCAAAAAAATGTAATGGTTAGTTACAGTAGATTTAACTTATACTCACAAGGCACCCAACAGAGCTTGACTGATCTATAGTCTGCTATGTCAGTTACATGTAGTAAATATGAAGTTATTCTTATCTAATCTATGTAAACATGTCCAATAAGGCATTGCCCAGAGGGCAATGCCAAACACATATAAACCCCCGTTACATCAAGTGAAGGTACAGTGATGCTGCTGCCACTGCCACTGCTGTTGCCAAGATTCAGGAACAGCCATGGGAGCAGGAATAGCATCAATGGCAGCAGGAACAGCATCAACAGCAGCAGGAACAGCACCACCAGCAGCAGGCACAGCATCAACAGCAACAGAAACAGCACCAACAGCAGCAGCAACACCAATGGCAGCAGCAACACTGGAAATAGCAGTGGCAAGCTGCTGCCATGTCTCCCTGCTGCTGCCATTTCTTCCTGCTGCTGCCATGTCTGCTTGCCACTGCCAACTCTGGTGGCCACTGCTGTTTCTGGTGGCCACTGCTGTGTCTGGCCACTGCTGTGTCTGGCCACTGCTATGTCTGCCATGCCTGCCATGTCTTTTGGGCAACTCTCTCTATACCCCTACTCATCATCCATTTTCAATCTGGAAACATGACGAATCAACCATATTTCATGGTTGTCCGAGACCAGCTTATGCTCCCTGCTGATCCAGTAAGTTGCCACCATCCTCAGTTTGTGTGGCCATATTAGTTCATCCCCTTGTAGAACTTGACAGACATGGAGTTGTTGAACTGCCATGCTGAAGTGAAGGCCCTTCAGAACCAGCTTGGCACATCATACAAGGATGCCAGCCATTGTCTTTATATGGCCGAGGTTGAGAAGCTAGAACAGCAGGACATCACATTGAAAACATATGTGACTTTGAAGGAAAGAATGGAGCACAATTTGAAATCATTTGAAAGCAGATTCACAGAAATTCCAATCAGACCATCCCAGGAGACCAATGACACCATTTCCAATTCCCCTGCTAATTCTGAGTGATGTGACACAATGGATCTTTGTAGCAGTACTTATCACTCTCCCACATAATCCTATAGGACTCCACCTCTTCCATGTGAACTCCATATGGACTCCTTGTAGAACAATATTATGTCAAATACCACTACAAAGACTCCATGTGGACTCCTTGTCCATTTTTTTTAGTTATCATCTGTGTCAGTTCTTTACTACTTCCAACCTAGTCCAAACAGAGTCCAAGTGGCATTCAAGCTCAAATGAACTTAGTGAAATGTTTGACAAAGGTACCATAAAAGTTTTGTCACAGGCAAGGATTGAACTTGCAACCTCATGATTATTAAGCAACAACCAACACACAATTATCCAACTGAGCCAGAGAAGCTTACTTTAGTAGCATTAAAATGTATATTTATTGTCTATTTACAAATTACATTGTAAACAAAAAAAATAAAACTAACTACCCCTCTCACAAAGGATGCGAGAGGAGGGGGGATTAAGGGTGTGGGCCCATGTTGTCATCACCGTCTTCCTGTCCCCACCATGTTTGTTGTTCTCGCTTCCCATGCACCCTTTCTCCTCGCCTTCGCCCTCACCCCTGCCATTGTCGTCCCCTCATTCATTCTGTCCTTGTCATTCTCATGTCGTCTTGTTGTCCAGCACCCTCAATCCGCCCTAAGATATGGGACAGCCAAAGCCTGCCAACGTCATGTGCCAAGCGTGACTCATCCTAAAAAGGGCAAAAAAAAGCGAAAAATTGCCTGAAATAATGTAAGGAGGCAAAATAAAAAATGTGGCTCGGTCATTTTCTAGCGAATTTAGTCTCAAGATGACTGAGGTACCAGATTTTGCCAAGCGAGGCACACAACAGAAGTAGATGTAAAATTACTAAAAATTAGACATGACCGACGCGTTCATTTAATTTGCAGGCACGTCGCCCCGCCAACCTTTCGAGCCAAAATGCCCAAAAAGAAAGGTTATGTTACTATGCGTATGGCAAGTTTCATTCAAGGAGCAAAACGAGTGGCAGAAAGACTTTCCCCAAAGAAAAAGAAGAAAAGGAAGTGTTGTGACTTGGATGATGTGAGTCCAGGTCCTACACTGGTGCTCTTTTCTTTGCTTACATCCAAGTGAATTCAGCTCTCACTTTCAGATGAGGAAAGGGTCTCAATCAATTCATCTGCGACATCTGTCGTCCTGGCACCAGATGAATCCGATGTATTTTTAGCACCACACCCAAATACATTGGATCCCCAGAGCTACATGGGGTTTTTCTACCAAACCTCGCCCACTGAAGTCTCTTCTGCTGCTCCAAAGCAATTCCTCCACACCTTCCAGCTTCTCTCACCAAAGGGCTCCAGAAAGATCACCATTGAAGACATTGATGATGGATCGGTTCAGAATTTCCAAATGGGCCACAATGACCAAGAGGGCAATTTGAATGATGATTGGTCAGTCCACGAGGAGGATATTCTTGGAGACCTTGATGGCAACGAGGCCGGATGTGACATGGGAGACAGTAGTGGCACTGTCAATGATTGCACGATATCACACAATCAAGGCCAGTCGACACACGATGGAAAGCTCTGTGAGGCGCCAAGTGAACTGAGGGCTGCAGAAGCCTTGAAGGATTTGAGATCAAAGTTGCGGGGCGAGTCCAGAGGCAAGGGAGGGGGGTACAAGGATCCCAATTTTGACCCTTTTGTTAGATTCCGGATGGAGGGGATGCAGATCCTCCTCAATTTGTACACAGATTCACGCTCTCAAACCTGTGGACAGTGGGGTGCTTCTGCACTTCAAGCTGCTATTGGTCTTGGCAGGGGCAGGTATTGTGCGTGACAGCTCTGTATCCTGTCACAGCAGTATATTGAGGATCACACAGTCCTTCCAGTCAACCCCTATGGTGATTGGAATGAGTTGATGTTGATGGATGAAGGGCTGGCACTCGACATTACACTGTACCTGCAGGAACTCGGGAAGAACATTACAGCCAAAAAAGTTGTGGAATTTCTTGCACGTCCAGATGTTGTGGAGAAACACGGGATAACTAAAAAAATCAGTGTTCGTACAGCGCGTCAATATTTAAATGCGCTTGGGTACAGATTCATGCAGCCCAAAAAAGGACAATACAGGGATGGCCATAAACGTGCCGATGTGGTTTATTATCGTGACAAAAAGTTCCTGCCAAGGCTATTGGAACTACAGGCATGCATGCATCGCTGGTCAAAGGATGATCTCCCAGAGTATGGTCCTCACTTACCAGGGTGTCGAGTAATCATCTGGTACCACGATGAAACAATTTTCTATGCCCATGACCGCCAGCAGAAGTTGTGGTATCATAAGGACTCACCTGCAGGACCATATCTTAAAGGCGATGGTCCATCATTCATGATTGCTGATTATGTGTCTGCAGACTTTGGGTGGCTTCAATCCCCTGATGGCACCAGGAGTGCCCATCGTGTTTTGAGGCCTGGCAAAAATAAAGACGGGTATTTCACCTCAGATGACATTGTCGCACAAGCAGATGAGGCCATGGAAATTCTCACAACCTGTTATCCTGACTACGAGCATGTCTTCATATACAACAATACCACAACACACCTCAAATACTCTGATGGATCTTTGTCAGCTCAGCACATGCCCAAGTTTACTCCAAAGCAAGGTGCAAATTGGCTTGTAGAAGTCACAAAGTGCAATCAGCATGGCAAGCCCATTTATAATTCAGATGGCACATTTCAGAAAACAAAGGTACAAATGTGCGATGCAAATTTCAATGGACAAGTGCAGCCACTATATTTTCCTGAAGGTCACGAGCGCGCAGGCATTTTCAAGGGCATGGCAACGATTTTGGAAGAGCAGGGGTACAATGTGTACAAACTGAGGGCCGAGTGCAAAGGTTTCAAGTGTGCTCCACCTGCAGTTGACTGCTGTTGTCGCTGTCTGCTTTTCAATCAGCCAGACTTCGAGCATGTTGAGTCAATCCTTGAGGCTGCTTGCAAAGCCCAAGGTTTCCAAGTCATTTTTCTTCCAAAGTTCCATTGTGAACTTAATTTTATTGAGCAGTGCTGGGGCTATGCGAAGCGGCTATATCGTCTAAATCTGGACTCTCTCCGAGAAGATCATCTCGAGAAAAATGCATTAACAGCATTAAATGCTGTTCCTCTTGACTCAACGCGTTGGTGTGTCTGTATTTTACCTATTTTCCCCTACTTCTTACTTACCCAGCTGTTGAAGCTTTGCAAACAGGTCTCAGAGATTCATGGATGCATACATCTTTGGTCTCAATGGTAGGCAGGCAGCTTGGGCAGCAAGAAAGTATAGAGGTCATAGGATGCTACCCACAAGTATCATGGATGAGCTTGAGAAGGCCAATATAGTTTAGTCCTTCATTATAATTTCAGAATACAAAGTCCATCAAGGAATTTAATTCACTAATTTGACATCTCCTCATTCAATTGGGACACAAATATTAAGCAGCTTTAAATCCACCATCTCAGTATATATTAAAATAAAATGACCAAGCCCAATTTTACATTGAGTGTGTCTTCAATTTTTGCGACACTTTTCTCAATAATTTCACCTGTTTTGGATGGGTGTGTCACCAAGCAGTCACCTCACGTGACGTTGGCAGGCTTTGGCTGTCCCATATCTTACAAGCAGGGGCTTGTAGCAGTGGTCATGGGGCTTCCTCCTCATGGCTCATTGGCTGTTCCCATTGGTTGTTGTGTGTGGGGTTCATCCCCTCATCGTCCCCTCATGTCCTGCCATTGTCCCCTCGCCCATGTCCTTGTGGTTGCTGTCGTCTCTCGCCGTCATTCCCATCGTATTCCCCCAGTTTGTTGTGGTGATGGTTGGGGTATCCTCATTGTCGTAGCACCTGCTGGCCACCCTGTAAGCAGTTGCTCACAGCGGTGCGGGTGCTGGGTGCTGGGTTCCTTCATCATCCCCCTCGTCATTGTGCCCCTTCCGTTGGTGTTCATCCTGGTTGGTCCCCGCCCCTGTTTGTCAACCCCTCATCCCATTGTCTCCCCTCATCATCCCTGTCCCCTCATTGTCCCTGTCCCCCTTGTCATCCACGTTCTCATCCCCCTTGTCATCCCTATCCCCTTGTCGTCCCTATCCCCTTGTCATCCCTGTCCCCTTGTTATCCCTGTCCCCTTGTCATCCCTGTCCCCTTTTCATCCCTGTCCCCTTGCCATCCCTGTCCCCTTTTCATCCCCATCCCCTTGTCATCCCCATCCCCTTGTCATTCACATCCCCTTGTCATCCCTATCCCCTTGTCATCCCCATCCCCTTGTCATCCCCGTCCCCTTGTCATCCCCGTCCCCTGGTCATACCTGTCCCCTCGTTGTCCCTGTCGTTTCCCCCCTGTCCTTGTCCTCATTGTTGTCTCGTCGTCCCTTTGTTGTCCCTGTTCATCCATTAGCACCCACTTTCCCCCATGCGAGCAGTGGCTCACAATGGCAGGGGCAAGTGCTTGGGTCATTGCTGGTTCTCGTTGCCCTCGTTCTCATCATCGTCTGCCCCCCATCGTCGTTCCCTCATCATTCTCCTCATTGGCCCAGTGTTGTCCTTGTCATTTTCTCATCCCCCATCTTCATGGTCACCTATTAGCACCCACTTTCAGCCCTGCAAGCAGTTGCTTGCAGTGGCAGGGCGGGTGCTGGGGCCATCGTCTTTGTCTTTGTCCCTGTCATCCTCCTCCTACACCTCCGGTTTGTCATCGAGGACCCACAATCCACCCTGTGAGCAGGGGCTCGCAGCGGTGGTTCTGGGTGTTAGTGTTGTGGCTGTGGCAACCGTCACTGTGGTTTTGGTGTTGGGGTGTCATTATACTACATATATAACCTATCATTAATGAAAAAAGAGTTAGTTAAAAAAACATAAAGAGTAAAGAATATAAAAGGAACTTAATTGAAGCCCAAACAACATTGTCATCATTTGGGCCTGTTTGTTGGTTTGTTCGTGCTGATAGTGGGGGGGAGGAGGTGGCATCATCATCGAGAGTGGTGGTGGTGGTGGTAGTGCCAGCTGGCGTTGTTGATGACACAGCTGTGTGCTTGGTAATACACAGCCACCAAGAATAGTATGTAGAGTAAAGACTTACCTTGCTAGGAACACCATTGTGGCATAGCGGTTATATTGTGTGTGCTACTCAAGTAATCAAGAGTTCAATTCACATTACAAGCATTTATTTTTCTAATTACCAAATAGAGAAATATAGTTCATTTAGACAGTCCAAGTAGGAATCTGTTGGACTCCAAGGTTGTCCTTGTAGACTGATAGTCTAGTGGACTTCATGTGTCCTTGTATAGTCTGGGTGGAGTCTGCCCAGACTGGACTCAGACTGGACTCAGACAGGAATTGCTTGGACCTGCCATATCAACACTGTTTGACTGCATATTCAGTCCAAGAGTTGTCCTACTTGACTCCTTGTTGGACTATATGGAGTACACGGACTCCGTGCAGAGTCCTATAGGATTAGGTGGGGGAGTGTAAAGACCTCCTTTGTAGCTAGGACAAATTAGCTAGGTTATTTTTGCATATTTATTCTTTTTGCATGTGCCATTGCTGATATTTGCATCTCATGCCACTTCATATGTTAGTACTGTACCATTCTGGGTTGTTGTAAAGAGAGATTGATTACCATAGTAGTTTATATTATATATAGAGCCCTACCAATGCCCTGATGCCAATGCCATGCCTGATGCAACTGCCAATGCCATTCCCAATGCAACTGCCACTGCTGCTAGTGATGTCAAGGTTCGGTTCGGTCAGGTTCTCAAGGTCTGTCGTCCGAGCCCAGAACCGGACCTTGGGTTCGGTTCGACCCCTCTGCCCGAACCTTGGACTGGACCATTGGTTCTGGTCCAAGGGGGTTCGGTTCAGGTTCAGAGAGGCGGTGAACCCAGAACCGGACCATTTCATTTGCTAAATCATAATTTTTAATATTGTCCGAGTCAGTATGAGAACTACAGCTGGGTCTATCAAAAGGGATCACTCATCGCACGCTTCTGAATCACCATCAAATGCCATAATCAAGACGTCAATGTGTTGGCCAGCCTGATGAGCCTGATGAGCTGCTGCAACATGCCCATTTCGGTACGCACTTTTGAGAACTTGGAGGGCTTCGAATATCTCCGTGGACAACCTGCTTCGGCATGCAGAACCAGTAATCCCCCCGCTGCTGAAGGCACGCTCTGAAGGTGTTGCGGAACCTACAAAAAAACAGACTAAAGAGGGCTGCCCTGTTACCTTTGACATGCGTGCTTTGAAAAAAAAATAGCCCCACAAAATGGAGGCTGATCGTGCGATGAAATTTATAGATGGTGACTCGGATCTGGTTGCGGCATCGGGGAACATGGGAAGCTCCAATGCTAAAATGCCCGACAGAGGGCTGGTACCTTCAACGTGTCTTGTTTGAACAAGAAAATGGAAAATGGAGGCAGATCAGGCCGTAAAATCGGTTAAGTACTCCGCATGGTCGATACGGGCTACGTCGGGGGGTTTGGGAACCGTGGGCCATGCTGACAAACTTCACAAAGTCACCCATCGGGATCCCGGATCAAAGTGCCTTTGTAATGCGTTGAGTTGTCTTCCGATGGTTCGAACGTGTTCGAACGCGTTCGAGGTGGTTCTCAAATAACTTCTCCTGACCGAACCCAGAACTGGACTTTGGGTTCGGTTCAGGCCTTTGTCCTGAACTCAGAACCGAATGCAGGGTTCGGTTCAGCAAAGGTCCGGTTCGAACCAAGGTTCAGAACTGAACTTTGACACCACTAACTGCTGCTCCCGATGCCAATCCCAATGTCACACAGATCCCTTTACAATATATATATAGCAACTTTGTGATGCCCTGATGCTGATGCCATTCCCAATGCACCTCCAAAAGCAACTGCCAATGCCTGCATCTGACGCCAATTCATAGGATCATTATGCTACAATGGTCAGTGGGGTTACTTACTCACTGTTATAGTACATACATATACATACATGGAGACTTCAACAGTGTCCACCAAACCCGCATCACTCACTACAATGTATGTGTTCGATAGACTGTATCATTCAGTACAGTGTAGCTTACCTATGTGCAGATAACTATGACAGCTATGGTGTCTACAGAAAGTCTACAGCATCTACAGCCTCTACAGTGTCTACAAGGATTTCCGGAGTTTGCTAATGCTATGGTGTGCAGCCCTACTGGTATGCCCCCAGCAGCACCACAAGCAGCATGTGAAATCAAACATCACACTGGTGACCCTGCAAAGGGGAGAGATGCAGGATAGTGATGCATCACTCCTCACACACTTAGTCTCACTCTACTTGCACCACGGTTTTGTGATAACTATCAGTGTTTGATGCATCACTCTCACTGAGGCCACACGTGAATTCATGGTTTGTTTGGTCTCGCGCTTCTGACAAATTCGTGACACGTAATCCAACAACCTTTGCCCATTCAAAGCATATGAACATTTTGCGCTGTGATGGTATTACATTGGTAAACTTGCTACGTCAAGTAGTGAAGTTGCAGAAATACCCCGTGTCTAACTGAGTATGCAAAATTTGAGAGAGGATAATCAAAAGGACAGTTGATGTTGATGGCTCTGCGCAACTTCACGACAGCTCCTACATCTGCTAAGACTAAATATGATGTCGATCAATTTTGGGGATCGACAGTACTAGTAAAGCGACTCACCATAAGATTAAACGTGGTTACCACAAGCTCCAGGATGATGACACTAGACATCCACCTCGCGTTTCTTGTCGTAGTAGCCGCCCCCAAGTGTATCATCCAACTCGCGCTTCTTCTCGTCATAATTGCTACCCCCGAGTGTATCATCCAGCTCGCGCTTCTTCTTCTTGTCATAATAGCTACCCCCGAGTGTATCATCCAGCTCGCGCTTCTTCTTGTCATAATAAAGACCCCCGAGTGTATCATCCAACTCGCGTGCAAGAAGCGCATCTTTCACGTCACGATCAGCTAAATCTGGTTCGTTAAGTGAAATGATGACGTTCCAGTCAGTACACGTAAACTTATTAGCAAAGCATGACAAACCAGCGGGCAGCGCCGTCACTGAAATGGCGATGAAAGCGAGCAACAGGCCGAAGGAGGCGGGACGCATTTGTGAGAAATGAGATCTAGAGCGATGAGGTAAGATGAGTAGGTATATTCCGAGACTGGCGACTAGGGCTGAATAATTGAGGAGAGAGTGGATGTGAGGTAGTTGGATGGTCTTCCAGCGAGTTTTATACCTTCATCCGGTCACACATATGAATAATACCATTTATTGATTTGGAACAAGTATGACAACGATATTCGCAATTCTGTCATGTAGCCTTAGCTGTACGATCGCCGAGGGGGGTAAAATGGCTTGTCTCAATATCCGTGACTCAACGGTGCCAGTGGATCGGCTTTTGCGAGTCGTTTAATGTCTAGGGTCCATTAGAATATCATCGCACTGTGGTCAAGCCGTAAAATACTTACCATGATATTTGATACAGTGCCGACTCTCGGACATGATCATCTCAGAGTGACACGCAACTAATAGCAGACCGTTATGTGTGACAATGCAATACGGCTGTATCGATGAAATGCTGGACCTGTTGTTATTGTCAAATAGTAGCCAAATCATCAGGGGCGCGATAAGAATTGGGCAATGACATCGATAAAACTAAGAAATACAGACATCTGCGACAATACGCGGCTTCTTGCCATGGCGAGGTCTCTGCTCTCCGATACTACGCGTCCCCGCTGTTCCGGGGGATCCGAGAACCCAGGTGACGGTTACGGAAAGTAGGCCCAACATACCTGCTGAATCGAATACCAGAATTGCAGAGCTTTGCGTGGGTGATTCGAAAACGAAAAAGTAGTACGTAAACGGACGCCCGAAAGACACCTGGCTCGGGAAGTTGCGGCGGGATTTTATCAAGGACCCGGATCCCAGTCTCGCGGCAGAGGGAGGTCTGGATTCATTAAGACTTACGTTGTCGAAAGGCATACTGTAACGTACTTGCCGAGCTATGCCATGATGTTCGGTTATTGCAGAAAGTCGGATCCACCGGGTCACAGGTCCACTTGTACCTCACACATTGCACCTGTACTGTAGACGGTCGACCTCGTACCTACACCACAGGAGGCTTTAAACCTCAGACCCGCACATCGGACCTGCGGTATATCTCTAGCACAAAGCTTTGGTTCCAAACATATGGTATCAACACATGGACATGCCAAAGCCTAGTAACTTACTCAGTGAGTGACTCTACACTACCCTATGCCCGTTGTGGACGAAAGAATTCGTGCCAAAGATGTCCTGGGACACCAGTACAATGTACTTGCTACATCCTAGTCTTCCATAGGCAGACCAAAAGCGAAGGAAGATAGTCGTTCCTTCGGCTACATCCCCCTCCATGCAAGCAGATCCTCACATCTCATCTTGTAGTCGATGCAGAGCCTAACGGTGCTCCCTGAGGTGGTATGCCAGAAGTGGTAGCTGATGAGTACTGAGCAACGGACGCTGGTCGTCGTGAACTTGAAGAGCGATGGGTTGAGCTGGACAACTTGAATGCTTGTGCCTGAAGTCCAGGTCCGAGGTCCAGTCCGCGAACCCTGATCAGATGTTCTCAACTTATTACGTCAGTAACGTGACACACGTCTGTGAATCTGATTTCAAGAGTGTGAGGATCGTTGAACGTGATCGAAAACCAAGGTCTTCGTGACAAGACGCGAGTTGTGACAGAAAGACTCTCAGCCTTTCAAAGTGTCACCATCTCGCGAATCGTCGTACAAGCAAGACTAGAAGCTCTCGAGCTCCGTCCCACCCACCTTCCCAAAAAATTCGGAACCACATCCACAAGAGATCACCGAAGTTTGAGCCCACCCGCACAATCTTCGCTCATCAGAGCCTTTTCCAGTACGACATTTTGAGCTCAAAACCTACAGGTTTTTCGCCATACAACAAACACCATAGATTAAAGCTACTTATTTCCGGCACTTCGTCCAGGTGCTTAACAGTCATCAGACACTATAAGATCAGCGTATTATGCTAATTATGAATCAGATTTATTTACTTTCAGATATCCGACGTTCTCCCGCCTGGCCGAAACTGTGAAGATTCCCGGGCATATTCGATACGACAACTCGGCACCAGCGAAGATCACCCCGTTGTCACCCCGTTGTCACCCACCATTTAGTCGAGAAGACTGTTGCAATTCGCTGGAGCTAAGTATGCGACGTTCATCCACTACCCTCTGACGAGTACTATGTAATTCGAGGTGTATGCTGAACGATACGGCAATTGTGAATTTACTGAACGCTATTCACTCAGCAGGTTTTGGCGTGATGTGAACATAAACGTTGAACACGCGCGTCGCGTCAAATGAAGGACAAAGTTACTACTATGATAGTACCCTTACCCACAACCTGACATCCAAAAAAAGAAGGGACTGATAATCTATTAGAATATCTTTTACCTATATTCAACTACACATTTACCTGTATCTTATCCCCCCTCAAGAGCTTTTCTTAATATGACAGAAATATGTTAAACTAACGAGCGAGGGGCAGTCCTAACTAATAAAAAATTGGGAGCCATGAACTTAATTAAATAAAAATAAAACACCCTCGCAGCATTATTGATTATTGCCTATTCCATCCCTGCCATCTGCCACCCTCCATGTGCCTGTATGGCAGAAGACAAGTGCAATGTTTCTTAAGTTCCTATGAGTAAATTGAAAGCATATTACGTATGTATTAACCTAAGTTACATACTTATACCTATCAGGCGGGGGCCGTGAAGGTAGTTTACAGAAAAAAAAACTAGCTACGAACAAAATACTAGTTACTAACAAACCTCCCACGCGCAAGACGCACAAGGAAAGGGGGGCGGGGGGTCTTGGTGCCCCGCGTGTCTTCGTTGTCTTCGTCCTCCACGTTTCCATCCCGTTGTTCCCCTCACTGTAGTGCCCCTACCCCATGAGCAGAGGTTTATGGCAGTGGTGGGGTGATGCTGCTGGCGTTGGTCGTCTTCGTCGTCCTCCCCCTGGTCTCCACGGATAGGGTCGTCGTGGCCTCTCGCCATCCTCGTTGCCCCCCGTTACCACCCCGCGAGCAGTTACTCGCGGCGGTGGTTCGGGATGCTGCAGCGGTGGAGGTCACCCTCGTCATGGTCCATAAGGTCTTGCAACCACCCGGCCGTCCCACGACAGGGGCTCATGGCGGTGGTTGCATGTGGGGCACCAGTCGTCATCATCAGTCCCTGAAAAAGTTCTGGTAGCAAGCGAAGAAAAGAAAAACTTACCTACGGCCAACGTCGCTTGGGCCTGCTCCTGGTTTGCCATTCCTGTCCCATCCTCGTGCCCATCATTGTTCGCCGCTGCTGCCATTTTTGTTTTTGTCGCGTTGTCGGTCTGTTGTCATCCCCATCCCCGTCCCTGTCGGTGTTGTCCTCGTCGTTGCCGTGCCCTCGTTGTCATGGTGGTGGTGGTCCTCATCCCCGTCGTCGTTACCCTGGTCTGGTAATCGCTGTCGTCCTGTAGTTTCTGGTCCTGGTCGTTGTCGTCATTTAGTTAGCAACAATAAAATGAAAAGAGAAAGAAAACAAGCCCGCATATAAGACGTCGTTGATGTCTCTTGGGCCCTTTTTTGGTCTAGGTTCTGGGCTCTCCATTGCTAATTTCGGTCCTGGTCGTCCTGGGGATAGTCCCAGCCTCCCTTATGCGCTCTCCCCATCATTTTCTCCCCCCCCCTATCGTTCACTCCCGTCGCTGCCACATTACATCGACCATCAGCATCCATAGCCTGCCCCACCCGCGGTGGTGCTGGATACTGGGTTCTTGCGCTTTCATCAGTGCAGAAGGAGGGGGGCTTACCTGGCGGGGTATCCTATGGCGCCGGTTACTGTTGTTGCAGTTCAAGTTGAGAAGCGTACTTTGGATCGATCCATATCCCGACTTCAACCTGTACAAAAAATGCCGAAGAGTGGACAAAATTATGGACTGGCTCGATAAGAATCGATTACATATCGAAAAGGAGCATCTGGAGCCACTCGGAAATGAGATTCCGTTGGCGATACCTCCGGGTGCGACACAGACGCCATTATGGGAGATACATGGAACCGGGAGATAGGGAATTAGACTGCCATGTGCTTATGCCGCACCCCGCCGCAGCCGGAACTCTTGCGATTGTTCCCCGATCGAATATTGAACGCCCAGTACCTTATTTACATTGTTGACCAATGACCATAACCATGAATACTACTCGGATGTGCGTGTCTCTTGAAGACGGAATGAGGAGATAGCGAATTAAAGGAAGAGATGGGAGAACATGGGCACAGAAATGTAGAGAGGCGCACGAAAATGAACCATATTGAGAGGAGATATTGCGAACCAAACACTGCGAGCGACGTAGCGTGAAATGAAACGGATATCTTGTCCACTTCGGTTCCTGATCCGAGAAACGGGGGGGCTGTCCGGACCAGCGGAAGTGAGCTTTCAGGCTCTATATAAGTTCAACTTTATGGAAAACAGCGTTTATGTGTACGTCGAGATGATGTATATGTACGTCGGAGTCGTAGCCGGAGCTGGGGAAAGAGATGTTGGGAAGGTGGGATGGCGAAATGATGGGGGGAGTCTAGGAGGAGTGTGGAGATGCTAGCGTCTTCGTGCTTTCCACGTCAGAACGGATAAAACCCAGGAGCCTACGAGGGTATCATTTCCTCCGCTCTGCTCTATCCCAGTCCTGTGCATTCACGGATTCCATTAGGGTTGCCCCCTTGTCGTGAAGCCGAACCACCCTCTCTAAAAGTTTGCAGGAGGCATACCACAGGAAGGTCTAGGTCCAGCCCCGGGCAGCAGGCGGAGCCTTTCATTTGTGGTCAAAATCGGAAATCCACACACGAAGGATAGATCGCGGCGTCGGCAATTGTTCTGGAGCTTGAAGTTCAGGGCATCGTGGTGATCGAGGCTGAGGGTGATGTTGTGCATGAGCATGTAAAGCCTAGTGACAGGGGCGGGGAACGAAATCCTGAGAGCAGACGGAGATGAAGGACAGCGCCAGCGGACACGCCCGCACAACCGGTCTTGTACAGGGGTACAGATGCAGATGCGGGCGCGGGTGTGTATATGGATGCGGGTGGTCTAGATGCATCTGTTACCCCGCGCTCTGGCTCCGCTGCCTACCCATGCCCATGTTCTTCGTCCCACCCCGCCCAGATGACGCACCATTTCCAGTCACTGAGCAGGTGCAGGATGTAAACCTGATTGCATCCCCTCCCGGGCACTCCGATTCTTCCTCCTAAAGTTCTTCGAACGCTCCCACTTGCACCCAGATATACACCGCAAGCGAATGCTCCCATACATAGGGGATCAGGAGGCAAGGTTGGTTGTGTGTAGAATCTGTGTGAAAGGCGGAACATAGGAATCGTATACATCATACAGAGAAAAGTTGGACTTTCCTTGGACAAAAGCCGAACGATCCTTTTTGACCCCGCATCGACCACAAAGCTCAGCTATGGATCTGTCGCTTGAATATCGATCAGATCATCGGCGATACTTTCGTCGTTAGGGAAGACTTACTGTGCTTTCTTGGGAAGAAGAGGAAAAAACCAAGGTTGAACAAGGCGTACTATCCCACGAACACAAAAGGCGCTCAGACAGGGAGGTAGAAGAGCAAGGCAAAATATACCGAACGCAGTCCCGACTCCTCTAATACCTATACAAGGCCGTTTTGGCTCGGCTGGGTCGATGGTGGAGGAATACCAATACCAGCACCCGCATTGGCTAGATGAACTCGTAACTTCTGCCGACCCCAATCGCTGTAGTCTGGTGCAAACCACCTCTCCCTCATCTTTCCCTGCACGCTTATCACGATGTCGTTTTACCCCGAAACGAAAGACGAGAAGGAGAGGGGCAATATGAATCTGCGGGATGGAGTACGTTCTGTCCTGCTCCTGTGGCGGCGTTGAGTGGGTTGGGGTTCGAGATTCGGTCTTCGCCATTGCCCTGTGCGGTGGATGGGGGTGGAGGAGAGAGAAACACAAGCCAGGGCATGTGGTTGATCCTATACCGATGATTGAGTAAGACCCATCCCCAATACTACGACTGCCAGCGTCCTCGTCCCCCCGAACATGCACATGGATGAGCCTCACCCTCTACCTCCAGTCTACCATGAGCTTACACCGCCTCCTTCCGCATACGAATCTCTATCGTTCGACTGTGATTACACACTACCGCCTTACCTGCCAAAGGTGATGATGTCGTCGAAGGATTGCGAAGAGAGCTGGAGGCGCAGTGTGAGAGTGGAGGTTTCACCGTTGGTTACGGTGACGGCTCTTGTGCCAGATGATGAAGGCGCTGTTGGGAGTGGAAGTGACGTTGGCTTCTTCGGCCCCGAAGGTTCGTAGTAATACTAGAGAGGCTACTGCTCCTTCTGTTGTTGTTCGAGACCCAGCTCTTGCTGCGGACTGTGATGATGGTGGGAGATGGGAGAGCGGGGTGTCCACATATGGGCAAGACAACGGGAGCCAGTTAGAGGTGAAAAGAATAGCGCTACGTCGGTCAAAGCGAAACCTCCGCCATCGGCTAATGGACATGTTAGCATGTTAGATACTCCAAGATTCATCGAATATTCATCTACAGTTTGATGAGCCCCCGTGGACAAAATGATTTAGACTCTTCTTAGAGGGTCTGTTATGTTTATGTCTATTACAACGCACGATTATGTGTTTACAAGTTGTCGTTATGTATTTAGAGTTACGCATTCGGCTATCCACTTCGGGCTACCGCTTAATTCAGCCGGCATAGTAGTCCAACGTGACTACATTTCTTGTGCGTTGAACTGCTTCAAGAAAGAAGATCCTACCTTCAGGGTACACCTCGACCACGAAAGCAAAGAGGTAAACTCAGCCTTCCATATTCTTATTGTACTAATCCTCATTGAACAGACAATCATCTATGGCGTGGGCGAATTCACGCCTTACTTTCCGAGAGACAATTACGCACAAAACCGACTACCACGTCAGCACCCCCTCCTTACATGAC
>QFEU01007056.1:0-14624 GCA_003316345.1 Tricholoma terreum | reverse complement strand
TGCCACCGTGACAAGGTCAGCAAGGTCATGAGAGGATAGGTGGTAGGGCCTGATTTTCTGTCCGGCCAATTTTTTTTAGTGGTTTGGAGGCCTAACTTCTGAGCTTGAGGATCAGGAATTTACACTTCAAGACAATCCAAATGATTTACGGCCGTTCTGTGATGGCGTTGCGATTTTTTTTTTATGCCGCTGAAAAAGGAAAGGACAAGAGGAAATGGCAAGTCCCGCTTCCTCGTCATTGGTCGAAAATCACTGGCGTGACTGTTCGATTCCTTTTTTGGCCCAAGGGAAGAAAAAAAGCAATGCCATACTTTCGAGAAGTGCTGTAAATTTTAGACTGGGTTCTAGAGTGAAACTGCAACCAAAAAAGTTACATAATGAGCTTGAAACGGCACAGCACGTGGTCCTAGGTATCGAGATTTAGCCATTTGTAGACCCTAACTTTCGAAAAATTTTGCTCAAAAATTTGGCGCGGCCGAAAAACCGTGGGAATAAGACAAAGAGACCATTTTTGGGCTCCTTTTGCCCGTCCGGTTTCAGATCCGTCGTCAGATTTCTGCCAAAAAATCTGGTTCCCGAGATAATCAATTTGTTGGCTTTAGTTGTCCGCAACTGTACTTGGAATCCAAGTCTTGGCGTTGATGCATGGGTCAACTACTAACACAGCCACAGGCCTCGTTTAAAACTGGTTGGTGTGATTTTGGCATCGTCGACGTCTTTCACCCCTGCACTCTTCTGATGGTGTTATCCCATCTTTTCTCATCGGCGTTACTTGTGATTGTTGTAGTTCTTCTCATCGACACACCTTCCATATCAGCGTCCAGGGATCATCATGTCATGCCGAGAGTCCGTCATCAGCAGCTCGCACACCGCCAGCCAAGAGCTGTTGGGGGGCCTGCGCCACCCAGAAGGCTGCGTCGACGGCAATCTTGTAAATTGCCTCCAACGACAAACAATAGCAATAGTACTAGTGCTGCCCCGGTCGAGTCGTCCAGCACTATTCAGGACACCTCCCCAACTGCTCCCTTATCCAACGCTAGTGGAGTGACGGGTGGCAATAGCGGCGGCGATAGCGGCGGTGGTCAGCCTTCAGATTGGCCAACTGTGACTCAGCCAGGAGCAGTACCTACTGCAACCAGGACTTCTCCCGCCGATCCTTACCTCCGCTCCCTGTCACAAGCACTGGATAACTCGAAGAACCCCCCGTTCACTGACGTACATAAGGGGCAGATGACCTATTAGTGAGTCCTGCCTTGAATAGGCCGACAATGCCTAATTCGTCCTCTTCAGTGATCAGGGACTAGGAGCTTGCGGCGACACCTACGACGACCAATCCTTCACTGCTGCGGTTTCCCAGCTTCTCTATGATAACTGGCCTGGTGCAACGGGGGCACAGAACCGGTGTGTCCATGATTCTTTGTATTCCAAATGTCACCTAACATCCATCATAGCAATCCAATCTGCGGTCCCTTTGTTCCTGGGCGCAGGATACTTGATGCCAGTGGCACTTTCAAAACTGTTGTCCCAGGCAAAGACTACGCGATCGTCGGTGGGGATGGGCTTATCAACTGCGACCCAGACCCCTCTGTACAGTGTCATATTCCGCTCACGGCTACTGTGAAACATGGTGGAAAACAGATCCAAGTGAAAATCGTCGACCGTTGTGTGGGATGTAAGAAGGACGACATCGATTTGACCCCAGCAGCATTCCAAGCAATAGCTGACATGGGCCTCGGCCGGACTGACGTTGAATGGCAGTTCGACCAGTACTGAGCCAGCCTCAGGTAGTGTACACACTACTCTTCCACAGGTATTCTGGAGGAGTTTGATCATGATGCGAATGTGTTGTGAGCGTGCCATAGGCATCCCTGCATATGCTATCATATATTACATTGTAGACCAATGGTAGACGCTCTTTATCCTTATCTTTTGGGCATACGGGTGCAAGTCATCCACCTGTCACCATTCCTTCCCATAATGTGTTTGCTTTGAATTTGGTACATTTCTTCATGGTACTAGAGTTCGTTAGTCGCAAACCCACGATCAACTCTTAAGACTCATTGAACTGTGGTTGTGCACGAGGTCTTGCCCCCAATTCCAGGTAACGCATGAAATGGGGATACTGTATCATTACGACATACTTGCTAGGCACCATCAAGATCGGTGAAATACTGGTACTGACCTTTCTCCAATCGACTTGGGAATTTGATTTTCTCCTCGTACAGTATGCAGTTGCTTACCGCCTGTCATCATAGAGATGACCAGTTTGGCCATGTGAATAAGTGCTCAGCAACCACGTAAAGTTTGATACTATTACCGGTGCTACGCCACCTGCGCTTGTATGTCGTTGATGTAAGATGTGCAGGGTGGCTCAAAGGGTCACACGAAAGTCAAGGGAAGTGGGGGCTCCAACGTGGTGGTAGTGAATGACTCAGGATTCGTGGTTCGTAATCTGCGAGGGAGAGAATCTCTCCCGTCGTAAATCTCATAGGTGTGGTCTCGCCATTTCAGCCGCGTTATTGCTGTTAGAGTACAGTCCAAACACCACGTTCGTGTGTACCAATGCGGAGGGTTCGAGGATAGGAATATCTTGATGCCAATGATAGATGTTAAGAATTTCAACAGAAAGACAATTCACACCTCGATGACAATCACACTCTGCATTTTAAAAGCTGCTGCACGCGCAACACATGTACTAGGCCCGAGTCCTGATGATAGACCATCAATGGTGGCACGGCGATCGTCGCCGTGGTCACTGCTACCGCGGTGATGTACGTTCTTGTTCGTTGAGATAGAGAAACGCAACTGGTGGCCAGTGAAATGTGTTTACCGACACTGGCATTGCCAGGTGGTACTGACGAAGAGGCAGAGGGTCAGTGACTCGATTCGATGTTCGATTTGTGTAATCCGAGCAGGACGGGGAGAATACGGGGATTTCTTGAACGACAAACTGCGATTCCCTGGACGGCGATTTCTTTCTTGTCCGATGCTTCGGTGGATCTTTGTGGTGGATCGAAAGAGGAAATTGGATTGCACGTGAGGTTGCTTTGGTTTGTTTGTATGTGGCTGCGTGATTGCAACAGATTTGCTTTGGTCGATGTTGCCAGCGTCGACGTCCTCTCCTGTCCCGTCGTTGCCCACAGCGACCAGGCCTGAAAGCGCCTGCTGCTTACCGTGGTCTGTCTTTATCCCATTGCGCTCATCTAGACACAGCTCATCTTCATCCAGGATACACGGCTACTTGCGTTTGTGGTTTCGGGTAGTCCATGGCTGTTCTTGTACCTCCAAACTGGCAATACCCCACAAGAGAGAACACGATGGATGTACCTACCACTAATAACGCAAACCAGAAACAGCGTTCCTCACCTGCAAACGACTCTCATCATCATTCACAGAACCATCAAACCCACCAGCAACAACCACAACAGCCAACTCCTTACTCATACCCCATTCAGCAGCAGCCGCAAGGCGGCTGGACACCTTCAATTACTGCGGCGCCTTTTTATCCTTCCTTTTACCAAAATCATCAACCGCAGCAATCCCAGCAATCCTACCCTACACAACAAATACCCCAACAATCTCCATATTTTGACCCAGCAAATGCTCATCTAGCACAATGGGCGTACCAGCAGATGATGTTCAATGCTCAACACGGATTTTCGCCACTGCCACCCCAACAACAACATCCACCTCAGCAACGCTCCGCAACTTCCGCTGCCGCAACCGACTACTTTGCTCAAAATCAAATATCGCCTCCTTACAATCCTTTCCCTAGCGGCACACCTCCCCCGCATCAGAATAGAGGTGGCGCAGGCGACCATCAACAGCAAGGGCAGCAAGGCCAGTATACTGGCTTCCATCCATATCGCCGACCTAGCCGTCAACCACAACAACATTCTTCAGATTCGGACGCTTGGCGCCCAAATGCTGCAGGGCCACCAAATCCGCCCTATGCACGCCCAGAGGCATCAGGGTCAACATCGTCTCTCAACTCCTCCGGGAGTCACCGCCAGCGGACGAATAGCAATCAAAGTGGCAATAGCGGCCATAATATCCCGTCAGCCAATGGAAGTGTCCGCGGTCGGAACAATCCCTCGACATTACCGAGTTCCAACCGGAGCACTCCATCCCCTGCGTCGTCTTCGCCCTCAACGGCGACCGGCCAGCTCCGTATTCCGCACAATCGAAATACTTCCACGTCCTCGTCGGGGTCGACGGCCACGACAAGGTCTTCTGCGCTTTCCCCCCCATCATCCGCCACGACAGCCTCACTAACTATATCCTCCTCCGCCCCTGTTACATCCATCTCGACACTACCGCGTCCAGCCCGCCCATCGCCGTT
This sequence comes from Tricholoma terreum, assembly GCA_003316345.1. Lineage (NCBI taxonomy): Eukaryota > Fungi > Basidiomycota > Agaricomycetes > Agaricales > Tricholomataceae > Tricholoma > Tricholoma terreum. The sequence goes on along the minus strand of QFEU01007056.1, from coordinate 10,282 downwards.
GTCACAAGGCAATTTCACCGCAGCAGAGAAGCGAATGTCACGAGACGATAGCGACCCGATGCTCGACCCCATGCCCACTGCAAATATGCTCCGCAGTGGAGGACTCAAAGGTCGATTGCGAAGAGCCCTGTCGTTTAACGCCGCTCAGACGCTTGCAGAGGAAGAGACTGATGATGACGTGTCTATCAAGGCGTCGACTAGTATCGCTAGCTCAAGCAAGCTCAAACCTAAAGTCCCTGACAAGTCCAGCTCCGGCGGTGGTGGCGTCATCCCTCCGGGCTCATCCGGAGCCGCCACTAGGGACGATGCAGCGTCAACGGCGACCGTTCAAACGAAGAAAAAAAGCCGTGCGGCGTCCTTATTCAATTCGCGGTTAAATGCGAGCACGGACAATATTTCCCTTTCTTCCACTGTGAGTAGCGCGAGCGTGATGATTCGGAAGCTGGGTTCGATGGGAAAGCTAGCGAGGCGGAACTCGCTGGCAGGGATCACGTCTTTATTCAAAGACAAGGACAAGGACAAGGATGGGGAGGGGAGCAAGGATAAGAAGAAGAAGAAGGATAAGGATAAGAAGGGGAGTGCGAAGGGCGAGGCGAGCGTCGCCAGCGTCTCTCATGCTACCGCTGAGCTGGATCGATCCAGCAGCGGAGATTGGAGTGTGGGTGCAGATATGAATGGACTTAGTCCTGCGGCCAAGCTCGCACGGCAGCACACGCTGAAAAGTAACGCCGAGGCCGCAGCGCGGGCCAAGGCGCAACAGGAGGCTGCGTCTCCTGTTGAGAAGGTGAATGGGGTGAATGGCGCTGGGGTTCCTACGTGGGACAGAAATACAGCCACACGGCAGGGGTCCGTATCGCCCGTGAAAGGTGGGGTAGGGATGCGGGTGGGTGAGGATGGGACTCGAGTGTTAATTGAGGATGATGACGAGGAAAGCGATGACGGGCATTATGTGCCTCAACAAACAGGGCAGAGCTTCCATGCGGATGGATGGGACGATGACGAGGATTGGGACGTAGATGGCCATGGCGATGGGGATGAAGATGTCACAATCCGTGTTGGGTTGGAAAGAACTAGTCTTGATGATGGGTATGGGTCAGAAGAGCATGAACCTTGGGCTATCGATGTACGGCGAAGTCTGGAGAAGACCAGAGAGCCTGCAAAAGGAATTTTGAAATGTGGGTGGTCTCAGTCTTCATCATGCTCTAGCTAAACTTGACTCGGTCTTTAGACGCGGAGGCATACGACCAGCAATTGTATTTGAGCGAACAGGCTATGCCAAATCGCGTTCGCTCAAATTCTTACAACTCACATCCTGGGCAAAGCTCAGAGCTAGGCCCACTGGCGCGTATACCTTCTCCAGACCCAGATCACATCGATGGACTTCATCGACACCCCCACGCTTCCTCTTCATCGTCCTCACCCATAGCGGTGTCTGCCCCATCCCTTCCTCCGCTTTCTTTTGACTCGCCCACTACATCTATCCCATCTGAACCTGGCACACCAACCAGCACCACGTACCGCGAGAACCCTTTAGCTCCCCACCCACCTGAAAAATCAAACACAATTTTCAATCACCCGAATCTTAACTCGTCGGCGCCTGCACTCTCGACGATTGGTTCCACGCCGCTTACCCTGACTCATCGCTCAGCAACAACGCCGAGTAAACGGCTGGCGTTTGCAAACAATTTGTCGGTTTATGACACGTTCTCGGCGTCGGTTTACGATCGGAGGAGCGAACCAGCAACATGGAGCCGGTTGACACCTGCGCTTGCGCAGAGAATTAAGGAGGAGCTTAATTCGTACAAGATGGAAGAGATGGAAGTTCATGCTGCAAGCCGGATCCAGTTAGTTTCACTCTTTTCGACTTTGGGAGTGCCCTGCTGATTTCAATGTACTGCTTATAGCACTCAATTCTTTGTTTGACGACACCGTTCTTTCCACCCTCGGCTTCCACCCCTTTTTGGATCTCAACACAATCTCGCTCTCAAGGACCTTACGCCTGTTACCATCTCCCAAAACATCATCGCCGTCGCTCGTGATCTAACTCCGTTACCAACCACAAGGATAACATAATTTCCTTTTTTACGTTTTCGCGAATGAGAATGGATGACAATATATCATGGCAGCCCAGAGATTCAATATACCCCGCATGTGTATTAATCTATTTTACGCGGTGTCGGCTGGGGCTCCGCCACCGCTTTCCTTGCTATCGCTCGTATGACATCCTCGTACACTGCGATCGTACTTTTTCCATTTTTACACTTTTAAACTGAATACCTGGACGGACATTTGACCATGTAGCCAGATCTCAACGAAACGCACATTCCCCTCTTCCCCACCCCATCCATACATTTTATTTGCTCTTCTGTCTGTTGCCTGTCCCACTATCTGTTTCCATCAAGCTAACAAATCGATCCATGTTCAGTATCTAGCCATGCTTTCCCTTTTCACTGTCTGTCCCGATGATCTGCGTCAACCGATCAAGATCCCTCTGTTTTTATGATGTGTTTTGTTTCCAACAGCAAGGTACATATGCGGGCTTGCGAGTGGATAATAATATACGTGAATGGAGTTGAAGATAGTGATATTTGTACTAGCCTTTGTTCCTACAGCCATTCTTTTCACGAAGGTACAATGCCAATCTTCCTGGCCTCAGCAACTTTTAGACTCCATCACTATCATAGAATAGGAATCATTGTACAGTTCTAATAGCGATTAGACCACAGTATACAATCATTGCTTCGTCAGCTCGGTGTTAGAGGATGCTCATAGTCATCTTGGGCGATCACAACGATGGTGGACCCTACTACGCAGTCTAACTACTTGCAAATCATCTCGGAGCATGTGTACCTCGACTGGTCCATTGATTTTGACAAGCGTTTCATCACGGGCTATGCTGTTCATCACTTTCTCGTCAAGGAGGTCGATGTAAAGCAGGTTATGTGAGTCCCTGTTCTTCCTTTGTAAGTCTAGCTCATCAGCGCTCTCTAGTCTCGATACAGCTGACTTGGATATCGTTGATGTCGAGATTGCTGGAAAATCCATGACTGTAAGTAAGCTACTGCACATACTAGTATCCCTGCCATCTGATCCTCGAACTTTCGATATGGTAGTTTGATATTAAACCAAAGCACGAAGTTATGGGATCCGCCCTTCACATAGACCTGCCTTCATCACTTGAATCGGGTCAATATGTCGATGTCAAGATAATGTACCGGACGACGGAAGATGGCACTGCCTTGCAATGGCTTGACAGAGAGTGGGTGCCGTAGCTAGTGCTCATCTCAGTCAACGCGATAACGCGATTCACAGACAAACACAGGGGAAGATGTTCCCCTACTTATTCAGCCAGTGCCAACCTATATACGCTCGTGCTCTTGTCCCTCTACAAGGTGCTTGTGTCTGTTGCCTCACCTCCCCACCGCCACGCTGACGACTATAGCAAGACAGCCCCTCCGTAAAGATAGTGCGTAACCCATATTGGTTCAGATGATCGATATCCTAAATCTGCTGCGCAAATCATCCTCGCCAGAAATATTCTGCTAAAGTTACTTCGGTACTCCCTGTCCTCCTTTCCGCGATACGTAGATCTCCGCCGTCCGACGGTCCTCCCCACGATGGGAAGCTCATCGGGAAAGATCCTGTCACCTATGTCTATGATCAGGTGAGTTTTTTGTTGCGCTTGTGCCTTGGTTTAAGGGAATGGACTGCCAGCCAATTCCGATCCCACCGTACCTTCTTGCCATCGCGTCTGGAAACGTCGTGTATCGCCCTTTCCCGCGATATGAAGACAAGCAATGGACGAGCGGAATATGGGCGGAACCTGAATTAATTGATAGTTCGTATTGGGAGTTTAGTGAGGACACTGCAAGGTCAGTATCCACATGCCTCTATAACTAGAATATCTGACCTTTTCGTACAGATTCTTGGCTGCTGAAGAGAGGATTGTCACCCCATATCAGTTTGGGGTCTATGATTTGCTTGTATTGCCACCATCCTTCCCCTATGGAGGCATGGTACGTGGCATTTGGAGTCTGATGCTGCGCCTGACCTTGCGCCCCGATAGGAAAACGCGTGTCTGACTTTCTTGACGCCAAGTATGACGCTGGACACTGTTCTATCTGAAAACACCTGAATGACCTGCATGCAGCCCTCCTCGCAGGCGATCGGTCTCTCGTCGATGTCGTCGTACATGAGCTCACTCATTCTTGGTTTGGTAACGGAGTAACGTGGGTCTTCCGTCTCTAAATTCTATATCTCACATGAGTGAGCTTTCATGATTTAGCCATGCAAATGCCACGCACTTTTGGCTTAACGAAGGCTGGACTACCTACATGGAACGTCTGCTTCAAGAGGTTCTGCATACGCCCCCTCATCGTGGATTTTCATATCTCATCGGCCAGAGGGGGCTGAATGATGCTTTAGAGCAGTACAAAGATCGTCCGAAATACCAGAGGCTTGTCATTGAGTTCGATCAGGGCGAAGATCCGGATGATGCATACAGTTCGATTGCATACGAGAAGGGGTCGAACTTTCTTCTTCATCTTGGCATGTATTGTTCCATCGTTGATTGGTTATCAAGTTCTGATCTTTTCTAACAGAGAGGACGCTGGGAGGTTTGGATGTATTCTTGCCGTATGTCAAGGATTACGTGAACACCTTCATGGGGGAGAGTATTACGACGGAGCAGTGGAAGAGTCATTTGTATAGCTACTATCAGAAGCATGGAGGCCCGGAGAAAATCGATGCGCTGGATAGCGTGGATTGGACCGTGAGTAATGTCTTATCTCCTACGGTAGGTATGCAATTCGTTAAATCCAACCATAGGCTTGGCTTTATGGCGAAGGCTTGAAGCTTCCTGTCGAGATGAAGTATGACTTGACTTTGGCAAAACAAGCATATGAACTTGCCGCACGGTGGGACACTTCCCGGTCGACGGAAGACATGTCGCGTCTCGACTTCAAAGATTCCGACTTGAAGGAGTTTAATTCAAATCAAATCAGTATGTCCTGCAAAGCAGTCACTTCACCTTAATCCCATTGCCATGATAGTCGTCTTCCTCCAACGCCTTCAAATATATGCCAACCTCCCAATGGCACACATTCTTCACCTCAGCAAGCTTTACCAGTTCTCTATAACGCCCAATACAGAGGTTCGCCTGTGCTTCTATGAGCTTGCACTCAGGGATCACGCTTCGCGTACTGCCAAGGCCTTTGCAGGTGAGGCGGCCAATTGGGTCGTCGGCGACGATGGTACAGGTGTTATCAAGGGACGCATGAAATTTTGTCGACCGGTCTTTAGAGCAGTGTACAAGGTTGATAGGAACCTTGCAGTGAGTACGTTTCAGAGCAAGAGGGATGCGTTTCATCCGATTGCTAGGAAGTTGATTGAGAAAGTGAGACCTTTTTTTTGCTGTTCTTGTGTGTATTGATTCTGTTGTAGGACCTTGACATTGTTCATTGACAAGATGTGGTGAGCAGTGGTGCTTATAGCAGTCCCCGAAGCGAGGGACCTCTTCACCACATCCAACTATGTAACATTGATAGGCAGCTTGGACGTACTGTAAATCATGAAGTCTCGTTGGAGCATTATCTACATCCCTTACATTCGACTGATCCAGGCCGCCAACGCTCATGCGCAGTCATAACTGAATCAAGGACGGGCATCTACATGACATGCGGGCATCAAGTATAAGCACACATACTCATTACTTGAATCCACCCCAGAGATCACCAAATACATCATCTGTTTTCTGAGAAGCTGATATCCCACCAAGAGTTTTATTAGATAAATCTTGATCCGGTGCTGCTATTAAGGTTGAAGATCCCCAGATATCGTTGGTATTGAGGTGTGTCTGCTGCTGCGAGAATCCCGGTGCTGCTGCAGGAGAACTACCCCAAGGGTTGCCTTGGGCCGGAGGCACAACTGGTGTGGCTGATACCCCAGTCCACCCGGAGCTGGCACCCCACATCCCAGGACCGCTGGTGCCCAACATACTTGTTGGCTGCGGCGGGGCTTGAGAGGCTGGTGGTGCACCACGAAACTGACCGAATACAGATGGGGTTGTTGCGGTCGATGGGGAGTACAGGGAAAGGATATCCTGTTTCATATCTTTCTTTGACACTGTAGAGCCGTTGATTGGACTTCCAACAGAAGTAATGGGAGGCGCATGAAAGTCAAGGGAGAAGATGTCATCCTCAGGTCTCGCAGGTTTTTGTATGGACTCTTGAGTAACGGAGGGCGGGGCGGTGGGCTGAGTCGTTGTCTGCCGGTGTGAACTATTAGGGTAGTTGGTAGAGAGGAGTTGGTGTGCTTGTGGTTGACGGGTTGTGATGGCTGCCCGACCAGAGACGCTATTTCCTGGAGCGTGGGGGGGCTTGGAAGGACTTGGTGGAGGAGGAGTACTAGACTGTGGCAAAGGTTGCTGTTTGGAAGATGTAGTGGCAGCTGACGCGGCAGAACTACCGTCAAGCACCGATGGGTCAATAGGCGGAGGCTCATCCAGCGCCCAACGCTTGGACTCATATTTAGACCGTATGAAGGATTCTAATTTGCTGGGGAAGAAGTAGCTTGATTAAGCGACGCGACTTCGGGGCAAGGTAGTTATAACGTACTGTTCCGGCGGAACATGTCCTGCCTTCAAATGCGCTTCCCAATACAGATTTGCTAGACGGTTCCCCCATTTCTGGATCGACTGTAGGAAGCGTGAACATGGATTCGCAGTAGGGAATGTGGAAACGAACCTCCATCTGTTCTGGTGTCCACACATCTAGATCGACAGATTTCACTTTACTGATGTGGGTCCCCATTCCACGGTGGATGCCAGAACAGCGAATGCATAGAAATACGCCACTGCTGGATCTCAATATCCTGAAGCATGAATAAGCTGGTTTGGCTCACATATTCCAGGAGGCCCATCTAGGATCTGCGTGGCAAAGACAAGAATTAGTGTTCGATCGTCGTAAAGAGCCATCGCCTGGATTCGTACCGTTCCGTTTGCAATCGGCGCATACTTTATTTTCTGGTCTCTTTACCAGTTCGCGAAGAGTCCTGGTGAATTTTTCTGTGATTGCCTTGTCCTGTCTGGACATTGTCGTAAAGATGAAGGGTGGGTTCACGTTATTTGTGACTATAGTTCAAATAAGTTCAAACTTCAAACAACTAGTAAACACCACCACTGTACATAAATTGTGCGGATTCGATGTGCTACTGCCACAATGACAACATTCCCCCATCACAGCGCTTGATACTTGCCGTTGCAAGTCCTCATCATCATGTCCTTGTCACGTATGATACAGAAGCTTTCCGTATGCTTGGTAACCCTCAAAAGTTGGTTTGAACGATCATAGCTGGTCAACTATTTGTCCAGGAACTTGAAGTAGCTAGTCACAATCCACATTTTAATTTACTTTAAGAGACAAAGGCAAACCGCATGCCGGGGCCACTCAAACCCCTTTGCATGACTTATTTGAACATGAACCATAGAAACTCTCTCAACTCTCTCTGTCTGGTCAGATATTCTCGCATCATGCTCACCTTGCATAGATCGACCCTGAATCGTGTGAAGATTGATGGTGTTAATTGACCTGAATGTTCATTTCCTTCCTCACAGGCTGTATATCTCCGTATTCATCCATTCGTGCCCTATGCAATAATAGCATAACAGTATAAGCATGAAGATACCAGACAGAGAATGGTTGCGCATACAGTGTCTCATCCTCAATGTCAGTGTAGTCCTTGATACGGAGGTGGACCATGGGGAGCGCGATGATGAGACCAGCGACAAGGAGAACCCACGTGGATATGAAGATATTCATGAAGCTCACAGGATAGAGACGTTAGATAGAATCGGTTGCAGTGCGGTTAATCCCCACTCACGGAAGCTTGACTGCATCTGCGCGCCAAACTCCAGCGGCGCCAGCGGATTGCATGGATTTGTCTGTATGGAATGGTATCTACAGTGAAGAGAATCCAATGAGGTGGTACGTCCATACGCACAGAACCCGGCGAAATGGGCTAGCTTGGCAGGGTCGTTTGACATCGCGCCCATAAGCCAGTACGCGGTTGTCTGCCACATGGCATCGAGAATGCCACAGAAGATGTACAGAAGGACCTTGCCCGTATATCCAGAGTCGAAGATATCCATTCTTTGCGCTTCGGGAGGTGCGCTTGCACGGGTGTATGCCCTGGATGAAATGTCGGTGTACAAGGGTGTAAAGTGGATGGTGAGATACAATTACTTTTGGTAGAAATATGCCCATATGTGGACGAAGAGGACAAAGACGAAGAGGACACCCCAGCCCACAAAGGCACGGACTCGGCGCGCGAGGCCTTTCTGGTCGAGGAGGAAGCCAATGGAAAGCGAGCCGACGATCTGGGCGATCCAGTACACGAAATTGTTTAGGGCGCGAGCACGGATGTTGAAAAGAGTACCGTTGTAGTCATTAAACTCTAGAGAAATTGGTCAGTCATGAATATTGTTGGAGACTTAGGGGGACAGCGAACTAACGCCATGTGTAGAACCAGTTGGAGACGAAGAACATAGGGAAGAGCAGAACGACCATGGGATCCTTCCTTAGTGCGTAGTAGAGGCCCAAAAACTCAGTTTTCCAGGATGGATGACGAGGTGTCGTGACTTTCGTCCCGTCAGTGCGGATCATACTATCTGGGCTGACCATCAACATCGGAAGCAAGACTCCAGTGCAGGTCAGGCAGAGGAAAGCAATCTGAGGATGTCCTGAATGTACCGCGGAGGTGAATATGGAATAACAACGTACATAGGTGCTATTGCCGACTGGGTAGTAACAAGCATGAGAGTCGAGCATTTTGTATATCAGAAGATCTTGGGGCTTACCAGCATTGGCCTATAGAATCCATAAGATGATTGCCTGACGAAGAGACATGAAACGAAAGTACCGTGGAATGAAAATTCTGGCCAAGCATGACAGAAGCGCCCACGACACCACCCAAGTTGAAGATGGTCCAGAATACACCAACAAACCGGCCCTTCTGGCCTTCAGTGGGATATGCCATCATAAGTGAACCTTGTGCAGTCCATAAGAGGCCAGCACAGATGCCAAGGATTGCACCCGAAGCGACAACAAATCCTTTGGCGTTCGCGTGAATATTCAAAGCACTTTTGGTAGTGTTGAGCAGAACGTATAGGTAACAGGTGGATAAAGGGCGAGACATACAGGTAAGATCCGATATACAGAGCATAACCAGTTGTTCCAAGTAAAAGGGTCAACTTTGAACCAAGCTTGTTGTTTACTGAACTGGATTTGCGAGATTAGATCCCGCGATGAGTTGGAAGTCCGAGAGACGTACCCCGCAAAAAATGCAGATGCGGCAAAAGTAGAGTAGAGTGCGGCATTAGAATTGGCACTTGTCGTGTTATCGATTTGACCACCACCACCTAAACCGTTCAAAGCGTTGAAAAGGCCTGAAAGTTGCTTCAGAGATGTCAAGGCTTGAAGATGGTAAATACCAACCTGGGCACATGAAGCAGACGACGCCGAGCATGGAAACCTGATGTAATGCCACGTCAAGCTGGATAAAACAATGGAAGAAGAGGGTAAAATGACCTGCGTGATAGGGTGGTAATATAAACCCTTGACACCAGTAGGACGTTCGAAGATACCCTGGTGCTGGTACTGTGACGATGATTCAGCATCGCTACTACCACTGTTGTAGTCTCTCTCCTTATGCATATCAGGCATGGCGAGCGGCGCTCAGATTGGATGAACGCGACGTGGTTGAACGGCGCAAGAAGGCGGGACGCATCGTTCACGGTTAGAACACATAAATAAGCATTGCCTCCTCGGGTCCGGACTACTTACCACGTGTAGTAGTAGTAATGATCTGGAAGCCTGTACATTCAAGTTTCAAATCAAGGAGTCTTACTGATTGGAGAACGTACACAAAAAGCTAGGGATGCCATGGGGAATGGTAAATGAAAAGAATTGGAAAGCAAGTGCAAAGATGCATCGTGACTATGTAGTATAGGACAAGTTGATATGTTTATGTTCTAAATTTATAAACACACGACACGAAACAATACCAACTTGAAGCTTGTGATCGATTCGTTGCGAATGCCAGATATTATCTTGTCTGGCAGTAATCAGAGCTATCATGATTTCAGCCCCATTAGATTGCAATCGGTTGTGATGTCATCAGTGTGCACAGGCCCTGCTCCATCCAAGTGCACCCCACACGAAGGCGTGATCTTTCCGCTCTGAACATTGTCGTTTAAACTTCGACCAAGTATGGTCCAACCGAATAA
>QFEU01007052.1:0-24756 GCA_003316345.1 Tricholoma terreum | reverse complement strand
TCAAGCGGGAGCCGAGATCGTCCGCCATTCTCTGAAAAACCGAAGGCGTTTAGGTTGTTCGGAGGTCCTGGTGACCAAAGCGCAAAACGCGCCCCAATCTTTCCGGCCTTGCAACGCTTTCAACAATCCCAGAATCAGCAGCAGCCACCAAAGTCACAGTCAACAACCCCGTTCCTTAGTCTTTTGAAACCACCCACACCTGCACCAACATCGACACCCGTAGATGTTTTCCATTCTCAGGCACATCCACCTGATTCGTCCCCGAGTCACGACCCTGAACCATCCTGTAAGTCTTTATTTTCGTCCTCGTAATTATGCAAATGTTATACGGTGTTACTTATCAACTTCCAGCCGACAAAGACTTGCCGCTTTCTCCGTCTCCGCAGTCGAATATGACGCATACAACGCAGCTTCAAATGCTTCCGCCTCGTTCTCCTGTGGCACTCATATCGAGGCCAGATTCGAGGGCGAGATCACGATCACACTCAGCGTCCTTCTCAAACGACGAGAACGCCATCAACGTAGACATTACACCCGACCTGTCAACTCCCTCAAAGTCAAAAGGGCTGCCAAATATTGCAATGATTGCGCTACGCGAGGTGCAAATGGTTACTGACGAGCTCGCAGAACAGGTTTGTACTTCTTGAGTTGTTTTTCATAATATTTTCTTCCGCTGAAGCACATATATGCCCTTACTTCTCTGTAAACTGGTTCCAATGCTCTAGGACTGACGCATATATCACAGCGCCGACAAACACAATCCATCCTCGATCAGCTCAACGCGCTTTCCTCTACTCACGAGACGCTCAAATCGGATCATGGTTTGCAACAGCAAGACCTTGTCTCAGTCCAACGAGAGCTCGATGCAACCAAGCATGCACTTCAGGATACTTCAGGTCGTCTCGCGGCAGCGAGTGCCGATAAGGAGAAGAAGCAGCAAGAACTCAGCGAAGTGTTAGAGCAACTTGGGAATGTCCAGATCGAGCTGAAGGCTGAGAGGGAGGAGAAGAAACGCAAGACAAATGACCTGAAGGAACGAATGTTAGAGTTGGACACAAAGTGAGTTTTCCTTTGTGATAAAATCCGTTTTTGTTGAGTCCAAATCCAGCTACACACAATTGGCGGCGTCCTTCCACTCCCTCAAGATTTCGTACGATGCTTCCCAAGCGCTGCTGAGCGAGATGCGCCACGCTCGTGGATGGGCGGCTGATGGTCTGCAGAGTACTAGGTTTTCTTGTGTTCTAGGGAGACCAATGCTAATATCTTCGCCCTAGGTATTGAACCTCTCTTGGACGCCGATAATAACTATGTCCGCTCAGGCGAGGTAAAAGCCCTCATTGGAGAGTTGCAGGACGAGCTAGCAGGCTGTACGCATGATCTTGCCTGTCCTATACGCCTATCTCATACTCATGTTTTGTCTCTGAATTAATAGCACAACGTGTGAACGACCTTCTGCGCGACAAGTTGCACTACCAGTCATCGCAGTTTGCAGAAGTCAAAGACCGTGTGCGTGAGCTGGAGGAGTGTGAGAAAGGGCGCTTGGGTGAGATAGTGGCAATCTTGGGCGGCTCGGGACCCCATGGAGAAGTGGGAGAGAGAGGGCTTGGTGAGTATTCTCATCGCTCTCTACAGATAGCTGTTGTTGACAAAGATGATCTAGCGGGGAAGATCAGGGAGGTTGTAGAGAAACTTGTGAATCATGAACGTGAGACGGTGGAAGTTTGTGCTGAAGCGGCGGCGGCTGAGGCACAAAGTAGGGCTCTGGCCGAGAGGTTGGTGTCTGATCTCTCTTATTCTTGTGGCTCGTTGACCAGAGGAATAGACTGGAGGAGGTCAAACAGACATTGGCGAAACGGGAGAAGGAAGTCGAGGAGTTGACGGGTGTGCAAGATGCGTATGTATATCGCTATTTTTATTTCATCATCGAGTATTATTGGTTTGCTTTCTAGCAATCGAATCCTGGGGACTCGAATAGAGGAACTTGAAGCTCTGAATGTGTCGATGCACCAGTGCGTCGTTTCCTGACTGTCAAATGATCATTACTGAAGCTAGAATGATGTAGAACTGCCCAAGAGCTCAAGGTTGCAAACAATACCATCGGAGCGCGTGACAGCGAAATGCTTACTCTGCACAAAGAGATAGCGGAGCTCAGGAATGGAAAGGTTGAGATACAAGAACTGTACGTTCCATCCCTTGTTTCGCGTTTGTCTGGCCTCTGACGTTATATGACCGCAGCCTGTCCCAAGCTCGAGCCACCGCCAAGCTTGCCGAAGAGAATGCGAAAAGGGTTGAGAAGGGTCTAGTGGAAGAATCCTGCAAGCTGGGGAAAGTGCAGGGGAGATGCGAATTTCTTGAGGCCGAGCTGGGGAAGGTGAGGAAGGAGTGTGATGAGGCAAAGAAGGCTGCATTAAAGAGTGATCTTCTTGAAGCGGAGCTGGGGAAGGCAAAAAAGGAGATTGCAGAACGAGAGGACACGTAGGTCTTTTCTTGGTGAACTCGTAATTTACGTGTTGACACGATATGGTTGCAGGTCTCGGCAGGCCGAGAACAAGGTTATGGTCCTTCAGGAACGGTTTGACGCACAAACTATCTTACTTCGTCTTGCAAAGGAACATGGTGGAGATCTACAGGTATGTTTGCCCTATTTTGGCAGGTTCCTCCTGGGCTTATTCTTCCCTGCAGGAGCGGCTTCTTGTTTCTGAGAATTCATTCGCAGTGCGTTGAACGTTTCATTTTCTGTGCATTAGTGACGTTTTCTCATATTTGCCTCGTCAGACAAAGATCGCCGTCCTTCAGGAGCGTAACGCTCAACTTCAACGCACGGTTGACAGTCTCAAGCAAGATTGTGCTGCCAAGGAGGCAGCACTTGTTGACGCGGCCGCCGAATTTGACAAGCGGATGGCTAAGCAGGAAGCGGCCAGCGAGAGGCTCATCGAGGCGGAGACGAAACGCGCGGATGCGACAGAGAGGGAGGCAGAGGATGGCAGGCGGCAGATGAAGGAGGAACGACGGGTGAATGGTGAGTTGAAGAAGAGGATCGGGGTGATGGAGGCTGCGCGAAAGCAAATTGAGGAAGAGGCCAGAAGGATGGTGGTGGACGCGGAGGGTGTGAAGGACGAGCAGCTGATCGTGCTGAAGGAGATGGTGGTGGAATTGAAAAGCATGAATGATGAACTTATGGAGAAGGCGAAGACGCTCAGGGAAAGGTACGAGTCGAATAATTTGGTAGGTTCTGCCCTCGTTTTTCTTGCGATGGTACACTAATCCGTGGCATCTGTTTAGATGGACGAAGAAAAAGATTTCGTTGCCTGGCTACTAAAGCTTTCTCAGTCGCTTCATGAACAGGAAGATGTCGCGAAGGAGAATGAACTTCGCAGGGTTCCTTGTTTCACCTCGTTGGACTTTTTGGAAATCAATTGATCTGGTGGTTATAGCGCGAAAACATGATCAACACCTTGCAAGCACGCATCCAGGAGCTGGAGTCAAGTCTCGCCCGGCTTTTACATGCTAAAGGTAAGGAAGACGGTGGACAGTCGAAGTCTATGGTCGATTTGAGAATGTGGATGTCGAGCCCTTATGGCTCCGATCATGTGGTAATCCTGTTAGCCCTTCTCGTGTTATGATACTAAAATTATTGGGCCAACAGTTAAAGGCTACGCCCAGCCATGCCTCTCCTAATACTCCTCGTGCTTCTCAAGTTCTTGCTCTTGCTCTGCCCGTCTCTGCTGCTGCTCCCTCTGCTACGATCGATCCTGCTCTTCTGGCTTTGCCCGCTCTCGCTTCAACTGTGATCTCTGTGCCCGATGCTGTCGGCTCTTCCAAGAAACCAATTCCCAAGTCAAAGATTTCGAAAACCTCTGGTGTGAATGAAACCGAGACTATACCTCAGGCTACTACCTCTCGTGCAACGCGAAAACCGAAACCTATCAAGACTTTTGCGACCCTGTGTGCTGAGGATTCGGAGGACGATACACCACTGTCTGAATTGTCTGACTGTTTCTCCGTGCTTGGGAAACGAGCGAGAGCAGTATCGCCTGTGAAGGTAGAAAAACCTCGCGTGACCCGACGTTCGGTAATACCCTTTGTACTTTTGTGCTATGCATTCTGATCCTTACACTGGATCCAGAGGGCTACAACCAAGACGGCAGAAACGGCACCGCAGCCTTCGTCGCCATCGGTGCAGATGACCATGCCCGTGCAAAGCAAGGTGCGTAACAATTCCATCCTCGTCTTTCGCTGATTGGATATTATCTCGTCTCGCGTTTAGACTGCAGAAGGCAATGTCAAGACGAAGCAGAAAAAACGAAAAGCGTAGACTGGTTATATCCTGCAGTTTGGCTGCTCTCTTGGATCGTTCTCATTTCTCCACCAGTCTGTCTGGATTTTCTTGGTGCTTGGATTCTTGAATGCGGGTGTTCTGGTGAACCTTGTTCTGCTGGTCAAATACTACTCTCATCGTGCATCACTACTGTAATCATGATCGTGACATCAAATAGGTTCTCGAGGCGCTGCGAGCTCGTCTGGTATACGATCATGTAAGACAGGCAATTGTCGTGTGGCGAGTGAAGGTAAAACGAAGAGGGAATTCGAATTCGGTAGTGAATCAACGTTCAACCACTCAGGGAACATGAATCATACTAAGTATGAAGTCCACAGATGATTCTCCGACTAGTGACTATACTGCTTTCAAGTAACTGCTTCTCATCATCAACTTATCCTTCCAATGATCCTACTGTGAGCAGCCTGCTTTGACAAGCAACCTGACATCCACCGCCTGCGATCTGGACTCCGTATATCTGCGGAGACACGTGGCATTATCTGTTATATCGTCGGCGGGCAATGTTGGTATTTAGATCAACGAAGACGTCCCTGGCCGATCGCCTGGCCAATGCCGTGTGACAGCGCTTGGCGGGAACTGTCTTTTCCTAGAGAGAAGATCGATGTGGAAAGAGGGCCTTGTGCCAAAGCATGACGCGTGACTCCAGCATCAACGAGATGTTGATCTGAGTCAAGCGCTCAGCGCTTAATGTCAACGTTCAACGTGTTCGTCCAGCTTCAAGTTCTGACATGGTAAACACGCCTCTGACAGATCCAAACGGCTATGGAGGTCACGATTCAGATGGTCGACATATCGTACTAAACACAACCAAGTTGCTGATGATGGACTGGATATTGTCGTATTCTTACAACCTCATAGGCATCGTGACTATGGCGTTTCTTTTTCTCCTGGTCCAGTTCTGGAGGTCTTATTCCTCTGCTTCAAATGTACGTGAGCGCAGCTGCTACGAGAGTTGATATTGTCTGACGCTCCACTATTCCAGCTTCATCATATTCCAACGATTGGACCATCGACCCCTTTGTTGTCATATGTTGGCGCCATACAATTTTTGTTCAATAGCTCGAAAATGATACAAGAAGGATACACCAAGGTCTACAAGGTCACCTTACACCCAAACTACGTTGATGACCTGCTGGGATTAGTATAACCATGGTCTCTTCAAGATTGCTACTTTTGGGTCTTGGTTTGTTTTTGTGAGCAGTCCGCAACATATCGAAGACATTCGTAAAGCACCACCAGATGTACTCGAGTTTCAAGCCGATATTGATCAAGTACGTACCTATGGAAGTCAGTTGGACCACTCAGTATGAACTAATCTCAGGCGCTGCACGTCTTATGCCCGAATATCAGAGAGAGTCACTTCCACGTACCTATCATCCAAGCACAGTTGACCCGGGAACTGAACGACTCGTTTTGTGATATACAAGAGGAAGTCGCAAGGGCATTCAATGAGCTCATCATTAGTCGAGCGACTGGTGCGTATTTTGACATTCTAGTTTATACCCGTTATCCGAAGAGGATCCAGCAGAATGGTCAAAAGTTCCGACGCAGGACACGATGCTGACAGTTGTTTGTCGAACGGCACATCGCCTCTTTGTCGGGCTGCCCTTGTGTATGTTTGGATACTCGTTCTATTCCCAATGGATCTCACCGATCTCACTAGGCCGAGATCCTGATTATATAGCGTTTACGATGCGATTTGCAGTCGATATCAGTAGAGCTGCAGCCGTCGTCAAACAGTTTCCTCGTTCTGTAAGCAAGTAAGTATGGGCCATATTAGCAACCATACCGTACTTTTCATGATTCTCGCAGGTTTCTTGCTCGCCCATTCGCCGATGCTCCTTCAGCCTTGAAGCGTATGATGGCATACTTGAGACCACTGGTCGAAGAGCGGAAAAAGGATATGGAAAGATATGGTAATAACTATCCAGGAAAACCGGTATGCTGGTGACAGCCATTATGCATACCGAAGATTGAGAAGTTTTTTTCTTCTAGGAGGATTTGCTGACATGGTTTATGGACGAAGTCGACGGAGACTCCGACGAGGAAAGACTGAAACATTTGGCGTTCCATTTTCTCACCATTAATTTCGGTTCGGTCTATCCAACCGCCATGGTTTGTCGTGTTTGTCGTACGCCGTCAATCCCAACTGACGGGTCATCCCCCAAAAAAACAGAGTTTCATCCAAGCGCTGTACCACCTCGCTGCCCATCCGGAATGTATCGAGCCTTTACGAGAAGAGATAGAGAACGTTGTCTCTCGTGAAGGATGGACAAAGTCTGCCATGGGTGAGATGCGGAAACTTGACAGCTTTCTGAAGGAGTCACAAAGATTGACCGGTCTCGCTGCCGGTGGGTACTGATTCCACTCGTTATCCCAATTCTCAAGGTGACTTTTGTTAGCTTCAACTTACCGGCGCGTCTTGGAACCATTCACATTCTCCGATGGCATGCATGTCACTCCCAGCGTAGTAATTGCAGTCGCAGCGCATTCCACGCACCTTGACAATGCGATATATCCAAATGCGGCGACATTCGATGGGTTCAGATTTTCAGATATGGAAGGCGACAAGGGCTTCTTCGTCACCCCCTCCCTAAATTATCTCCCTTTCGGTGTGGGCCGTCATCTATGGTCAGTGTAGTTCCTTGCGTTTGGAAGACGCCTTAATTTAATCACCCAGTCCGGGTCGTTTCTTCACGGCCATCGTAATGAAAGTGATGATGTCGCATCTCATTTTAAATTACGACTTGAAGCTGGAGAAGGAGGGCAAGCGTCCATCTAATTCATGGTTCATTACGGATAATGTACCAGATGGGACTGCGAAGGTGATGTTAAGGAAAAGGAAACATGACTAAGAGACAATATACGGCTGCCAGAGGGGTTTGAAAGTAATAAGAAGCATGTTACTGCGCCATTCCAAACTTACATTGATCATACATGCCAGCAAGAGTGCAGAAGGCTAATCAATATTGTAATTAGAAAGCTACGTAGTCACAGGGAAGCATGGCGGATGGATGGCAGAGAATCTATCATTACAGGACCGCGCAAAAGGGGATGAAGCAGAGGACGAGGATGTTGGAAAGTTTAAATGAAGTCGAAAACCAGCATGACTATCATTACATCACATGATGTTCATCTTCCGCTGACGTCACACGTCATACCAGTTCATTATACCAGAGTATCAAGTCTGTCTACGGGAGACTACTACTTCATCGAACCAAGGGATATGTCTGATAGAGAGAAGGGCGCAGCCGAAGTTGTAGAGGAAGATGAACGCAAGGACAAGGTATGGGAGGTTATCCATCTGGTCCTCCTTCTGTCCCTGAACTTCTGCACAAAGGACCATGTCTGGGGGTCGGACGGGAGCCGCCGATCTACGATTCCACCACTAGAAATGCGGGAGTCAACAACCGATGCTCCGGTGAGCTCCTAGTCACTCGCTCGAGACGGAAACTGACAACCTGATCCAGCCGTGGGATCCGAAAGTGCCTTATAAATATCTCCCCGAAGTCAAAGGTGATTCCTGGGAGGAGGTCATGAATGCTGTCAATAAGTATGATAAAGATCTATGTGAAGGTTGGAGCAGAGACATTGATTCTACCCTCATCTTTGTACGTGACACTTCGAGCTGAAATACCACACTGGTACCTCTATATACTGAGACATATTGTAGGCTGGTCTGTTCTCTGCAACAGTGACTGCGTTTGTCGTAGATTCTTACAAATGGCTTTCCGAAGACTCGACCGATACGACTGTTCGTCTCTTAGCTCAACTCTCTCAACATCTTGGGACTGCGGATGTCTCTGTCGCAAATTTTCCGCCGTTCACAGTCACTGCACACGCAGTTCGTATCAACATCTTCTGGATTCTCAGCCTGATCATCACTCTTTCCGCAGCATTAGTTGGTATTCTATGCAAGCAGTGGATACGTGAGTACCAGCATGACACCCCGATCGCAAACTTCAAAGCATTTGAGCTTCGTCAGCTTCGCCACCAGAGCTGGGAGTACTGGCGTGTGCCAGATATCATATCATCCACATCGCTCCTACTTCAACTGGCCCTTCTTCTGTTCTTCGTTGGGATTATTGATCTTTTATGGTCTCGAGTCCATGTAAAGATCGTTGCTGCAGTCATCACGGTGGCTGTAGGACTATCATTGCTCTTTATATTGGTTACTATAACGCTACCTGTTTCCTATGACCTATTCTGCATAGTTCTCCGGCGCAGCAATGGCGTGGCATGGAACAATCTCATGCCCTGTGCATATCGATCACCTCTGTCTAGGGTTCTACTGTCCCTTTCTCGCTCCCTGACATCTCGCCATTGGAATCGGTACCACTGGCTCTCGCGGGATGACAAGTTTAGGGCCACATCTGACTGGTCATCGGTTGATCTGCACCTTCTGCGCCATTACAGGAGGATGACGTCTCTTAATGTCAACTCTCCCTCTGATGATTATCTGCATCGAGGGATGAAGTGGGCTGTAAGAACTCTAGGTGACAATGTGGTGACGATGAAGCATATTTTTCACTGCATGGAAAGCTCGCCCCCAGTCATCAACACTCTTGTCCCTTACGCACTTGACTTTGCCCCTCCCAAACTTTGGTCTCCGGAACAATCAAGGGATTTTGTATATCAGAAATTTCTATGGGAACGGCACTATGGCCGTGACCTACCACACTTCTACATCGAGGCGACATTACGCTGTATTTATTGTCAACCCGATCAGCCTGATCCCCGCATCGACTCGGTTCATGCTAGGATGGTCAGTAGCATGGTACATGAGGTGCCTGGGAATCACCTGACTGGACTTCCTCGAGGCTAGTACCAATTCATGACGACGAAACTCATTGTTGACTTCGCTATAGACTTATATCTGCATTTAATATCACTCTCTCGTCGATTCATGCATGATTCTGTGACATTGGAGGCTATCTTACTCTACTGGTTGCCACTCTTGGCATTATCATGGGTGAACGATGATGAAGCTATCCAAAGTGAAGGAGCTCGATGGGCGTCTGATATTGCGAGTGCTGCCCCTGCTCGAATGTGTTCACCGATACTGGATAGTTTAGGTCTCATCATTTCTCCAAGATACGAAGACAAGCGGGGAGAAATTACCCTCCCTGTAGAGACACGCAGAAGGATCATTTCGTCTGACCCCTTCCGTATTCTTTTCAACTGGGCAGGATCGCACTGGCCCAATGCCTGGAGGATGGGTCCCTTCGGGTCCTGGTTTGACCAAGTGCACTTGCCGGAGTACGATCATGATTTGATGAAGAGCAAGGCTCTCAGTTTCGCAGATCTTCCTGCAAATCATTTCGACACGGTGCAAGAGGGACTCACAGCACGGAAGCCCGAACAACATTCACTACCTTTTCCGTCTGCACGTTCAACGTCATTGCCTGATCAAGATACCGTAGTGGCGTACGGTCCTTTGGTGGAGGATGCCAAATCTCGTATATTTCATGAGAGCCCAGTCATTCCCCGTTATCAATCTGACCATGCTGGGACCCGCGGGCCTTCCGTTCGAGAGGACACCCTTACCATCGTTGGAAATTTGTCGCCCGAAACGTTGTTCCTAAACAATAATTCTGAGAGCTCTATTGTTGGTCTGAGTGACCGACACAGAGGGTCACGCGGCGCAACTGGCTTGGACGAATTTCCTACAGCTTCAACCGCTCACTCGCCACCGCTTGAACCCCAACGAACACCAAATATCTAATTTCAGATGATCCGGCGTCTACAATGATTCAGACCAGTAACCTCCAATTGCATATACTACGTCAAGATCGGTACCAGTTTAGCGAAGCGTCAAACAGTGGTTGATAAACTAGACTGAGCATTGAACTTCTGCGAGTGATTTTGACATATATACTTGACAAGTTCCCCTGGACGAGGAGCAGAGTCGAAGTGACTTCACAAGGCATGGCACTGACAGGTTTGTGGGGTGCCCGAGTAAGCCTTTATACATGTTGTTCAATGAGTCGGGGGTGACTATCTTAACGATGTGTTTGAGTTTACTGCGACGTTGATGTATTTTAGAGTGAATATGGTACAGAGCATACATTTCATTCATGAGTACAGTCTCCGGTAACGTAATACATCGCTTTTGATATGTGCAACGCCTATGGCCAGTCAGTTTACGAAAATGTTAGAACAGTAACGGGTTTCAAAACAGGTGAGGATGAGTGAGCGCAAGGTGTTCCAGGACAAGACTATCCTTCCCAGCAGGGATTTTACCTGGAGCGTGGGTGGCAGATCCTCTGATCCACTCAGGATTTTCCCCCCAGTTTGCAAAGAATTGTGCCTGGTATGATTGGAAGGCGGGGAACAGGAGCATTTCGTAGACGGCTCTCCAAGCGCTGTCCAACGCACCCTCTACCCACGCATGCCGCACGCTAATGGCTTCACCTGCGAAATGAAGATAACCTTTGGCGGCTGGGTGGTTGAGGCTCGTATAGAGGTTTCCGAATTTTCCGGGCCCGAAGAAAGCAAAGGCACCTTTGATTAAATCGATTGTGAGACAGCAGATGATGTGAAAGTAAATGTACTTACCCATTGTATACGGATCGTGCGACCAACTCCATCCCTTGCAATCGATCAACTGGCCGCGCAAGAAGTCTACGCTGACATTATGTATAGCTGCCAGCTCTTTCAGTACGAGCTCCAGGAGCACTACGTCGCCCTTGTCTATCAATGCACCCAATCTGGAAGCATCCTCGGTCCAGCAATAACTCGCGATAAGGGTAGTCGTCGTCCCAGCCTGGACGTTTCCAAAGGAAGGGTAAACGACGGTACGCAGAGGTCTGTCCGTGTACGTCTGTCCTCCAACAATATTCAGAGGTTTGCCGTCTAAATCTGTCCCAGTCGTCCACCACGCAGTTCTGAACTGCAAGCCAATCTTAACGGAGGGGCCGTAGTTTAACGCTCGCAGAGCGTTCGATTGCATAGGGGAGAGATCTGCTTGACTGAGGTCGATTGTGCGGAGAACAGATAAGGGGATGGTAGAGATGACGTGCGAGAACTGATGACGATCGGTGTTGTTTGTGACAACCTCCATGCCAGAGTCGCCCTTCAGTGCAATGGACGTCACCCGGGCGCCAAACGTGATAGCGTTCGGACGACGACTGCGAATATATTTTGCCATGCACCCCGCGATCTCGTTGGCGCCGCCACTGTAAAATATCAAAAAAGGTATATCAGTAATCTTATTCGTCTTAGCGTTGGAAGTGGACTAACTCGATGCAAAACCATTGCGTCGGAGGCGGGTGGGGTCCGGGAAGCCAGCCAAAGGCAACAGCCTCGAGAACGGTCTCGGAAAGAGCGCGATCATACCAGCCCGTGGATTTGTCAAAAGTCTCGCACCAGTTCACTACGTCCGTCGGAAGTGGCTCTTTGGGTATATTGAGGTCTGGGCTGGGCGTGTATTTGAGGGACATGTAAGCGCGAGTTGAATACAGGTCGAAGCTCTTCATGTATTCCCAGCCGGCCGAACTCCCGTCCTCCAAATCTTTCAGTAGGCGTGTTGCGAACGGACTAATGACGTCGTCCGTAATTGCTTTGGTGCCCGCAGTAATGTACGGGTCCGAGTCCACGTCTTGGATCACCTGGTCGGCTTTGAAGGGATCTCCTGAAGGCATTGCATTCTGCCTTACAGTGACATCATTGTAGGAGTAGAAAGTGTTGTTATTTCCACCGCCTACAAAGTAGAATGGCTTTAGCTTGGACTTGAGAGCTATGTCACCTGTATTGAGAGGCGCGTAGTCGAAGAGGTTGAAAACTCGCTGCATCGAATTGATTTTCGGAAATCGCATGGCGCCGACATCGAAATAGTTGTAAGGCGCCCCCGTTTCGTCTGAAAATTTGTACGTGAAGAGTCTTCCTCCGACTTTATCCTGAGCCTCGATGATACGATACGGAATTCCAAGATCCTCAAGGATCAAAGCAGTATACAATCCGCCTGCTCCTGTTTGGGACTTTTGTCTCAGTCGATAGAGAGGAACAGTTGACACGGAATTAAACTAACCTGCGCCAAGGATTCCAACGGGATCTGAAACTACAGTCCGATGAGTGGTCGAAGGGACCATCTGCCGCGAGATATGCGGCCGCGGGACGCCCATCGGCAAGGAGAGCTTCAACTTCTCGTTGAAGTTTTGGATTAAGTTCCGTCCGTGGTGAGCATACACATCGTACGCCAATGGAGATTGAATTGCAGAGTTTGCCATGGAAGGATTGGATTAAATGATATCCCTTCGAGATCAGGGTACCCTTCGTTATAAGGAAAATTCCGCATTCCAGCAACATGCATCCACGTTATGATGCATAACCGCTTCCGAGTCAAAATGATCGTGCCCCGTATGTTTTCATGTCACGGCCAGGATGTAAGGGGTAAAAGCAGACCCAGCTGAGAGACACATCGTGCTTCTGGCATTCCTGTAATCTCTCACGAATGTGCCAGGGGAAAGAAAAAGTATTAGTTATAGTATGTTGGTGCCGAAAACCTGTCCTTTGACCAGACAGCCTACTTCAAGTTAGATGAAAGTGCACGTGACAAAACGAACAGATGATTTTCTGCTTGTTTTCCAGTCTTCACTGCCCCTTGGCCTTTCCCCTTTTAAAAGACATCTCTCACTGATTAGCACTGATTCTCGGAGCCTGAGGATCTCCGGACTGTGCACCAACACGTTCTCGTTGTCATCTCAGAACACGCGACTACCAGTAAGATGGATCAAGGGATCAGAAATGTGGCATTCATGTCACGGTCATGACCGTACAATTTCTACATGTTAGACATAGATCTATTAACCAGGTTAATGGAACGAGGGACCTGGATGTCAGTAGCATTTAAGGGTTGTCATCCAACCACTTGGCTTATACTCTCTCGAATCTTTCGCTGAGCTCTCTACAATGACTTACCAGACCAAGCCCACCTCCAATGGCGTCTATCGTATCAAAGTTCTCGATCAGGACCTTGTTATTGAAAGCACTCCAGGTTATAACCCAGGGTTGAAGCTTGCTGCGCCATCCAATTCCAACAATAAGCAGAAGGTGTGCCACCTTGATACGACATATCTTGCTATATCCTTAACTCCATCGTCAGTGGAAACTTTCACAGGTATCAGGGCAAAGTAACGTCTGGACGATGGTCAGCGTCGAGGACCAGTCTGGTGTCACCTACATCAAGACTGAGAACACCTACTGGGGGTATGGATATCCTGATCCCCAACCTGGTCCCTCCAAGAATTGGTCTATATTGGAACGGACTGTCGATGGTAAAACCTTCTCGAAGTCTGTGCCAAACACTACCCTATCCTGGTAGCTAGTATCTAACGTCTATTGCAGGATCACACTAAGCGGCGATTCAAACTGCTTTGATTCCTGCAGCCCAGGATCCGACGCTGTTTGTGCCTTAGTTTATCTCTGGCGTTTTCTGATTTTTTTTGTCTCTTCATTCGTAGGTCCACTTCTACATCGACCATACTCACGTCGTATGTCCTCTCCACTTCGTCATTTGCATATGTATAACCATCAATTACAGTATGATGGTCCTAAACAATGCTACGTTTTCGAGTTAATTCCGGATGTTAAATCTTCCTCGGCGTTGTGAGGATCTGTCCCTTGTGAAAAAGCTGCACGACACTAACCTTCAAATCCGCTCAGAGATATTATTTTCGTTCAAGATGCTACAGGGAGTCAACAGCCATATATCAACAAAGCCCGGGACGAAGTTACTCGGATTTGCACCCGACTTTTATCTACGGGGAAATTCGCACCGGACGACCTGAGATTCGGCCTTGTTACTTTCCGCGATCATTCTCCCCAGGATGACACCATGCTCACCAAGTCATATCCTTTCTCGTCAGACGTTGGATCTATCGTGGCAAACTTAGCCAGCTTAACAGCAACAGGTGGCGGAGATGGACCTGAAGCTCAAAGCGACGCTTTGTCTGACGCTTACAAGGCTGACTGGAACGACAAAGCGACAAAAGTTGTGGTGCTGGTTACAGATTCACCTCCACATGGAATCGGAGAGGATGGTGACGGCTTCCCTAAAGGATGCCCGCTTCGTAAATCATATTTATGCCCTTCGCTCCTGCCAATTAATGACTGATGACGAAACAGAAATTGACCCGCTCCGTGTTGCGGCAAGAATGGCGAGAGCTGGCATTACTCTGGTACGTCGAACGTCTTGTGTCTCGTTTTGGCGTTTACATCTACAACAGGATGTGGTTGCGTGCGAGCCTACACTGAGCCAGTACTACAAGGTGAGCACATAGCTTATATGCTGCGTCAGATGCATCATCGATGCTGCAGAAAGCGCGCGATTTCTATGAAGGATTGGTCAGGAAAACTGGGTAAGAGACTTCACTGCTCTAATCATAGTCGTAGATTAATCAGCTTGCTTTAGGGGGAAAGTATACAACCTCGGCGACCTTAGCGTGTTGACCGACCTCCTCGTTGGTGCCGCTTTAGAAGCAGTCGATTCTGAGCCGCTGGTTGCCAAGCACCAGGTTGACATTCGCAACAAGGCCAACGCGAACATGAGCGCCAGTGAAATTTCGCGAAAGCTCCACAGCGACTTATCGGCTGCAGGGGTCCAACACCACACCCTTTTTGTTGATAACATGTACGAACCGAGTGAGCAGGGAGATCGGAACGCGCAAGTGTGGTTCGAAGCAGAGAACATTGACGAAGCAAAGTCGAAGATCCAGCAGGTAATGCTGCTCTGCTACCGCGCTTTGGTTTCCACCCCTAATCATATCCTACTCCGTCAAGATCGAAGGGAATCGTATTACGGAGAAGTATCGCTCTGGAGCAAATCAATCAGCCACTGTGAAGAAGCAGCTGATCAATTTGGCTCAGGTGATGTTCATCCCATTCTTACAAACATTTATGGCAAGCTGACAACATTCCCAGGTCGAGGCGGTGGTTCAAAAGAGTCTTATGAGAGGATCGTGAATTCGAAGATCATGTTTTCCTCACCAATGGCGAATTGTAGTTGTATTTTGTTCAAACAATTGTCATGTAGTCAGCCTCAGGCTGTACAACGAATATAGTGGAGTTACAATTCAGTCTTCATCGATCATCAATCACTAGCAATTGAGCAGTGACTTGGGAACTCGGGATCAATCTTATTTCATCAGATTATTCTGCTGCTTCTGGACCAAGCAGTGATCATTCAGCCCCCAATTTCTGCTTCTGTCACATGTCTGCAAGAGGTGTTTAATCTCAAGAACCGCGACGGAACATCATGATAGAGCAAGCACAGCCCAAGATTTTTTAACTCCATCCAGGACCACTCGACACTCCTCTGCGGTGTGCGCTACTGAACAGAATTCTCATGTCCCCGTCCTGACCCATCGTGCCGAGAAACGGCATGAGGATGTGGGGTCAAAGTGCGGCGGTTGATAACTCCGGAGAGCTTTTGTGAAAGCCTCATGATGCAGAAGGCAAGCAATCGATAGCGAGATCCGTGTCTGAAATGATACTTAATCTGGAGTAGGTCTCCAATCCCCTGCTTCTGGTTTTGGGTTTGGGTGACATATTGCAGCGATCACATCAATTAAAACATCCTTGAGGTGCCCTTGTCCAGGTCAAAGGTAGTCCTTTGGGCGCCCACGGTACTGTACATACTGATCCGTGATCCGTGCTTTTTTCTTGACTAGACCCAGGGGCCGAGTCCCATTCGCGAGGACTTCTTGAGGATGCAAACAGGAGATATGGCCCACTCTCACGAACGATCAGGAGAAAAGACTATGAGGTGAGCTCAAAAATGCCAGATTCAATGTGTCGGGTATACAGTTTATACTGCGTTTCTTCCATCGGGGTGCCCTCATGAGCCCAAAACCAGACTAATATTTTTAGCCACAGAATTTGGGAGTCATCCCATGACAGCCATCTAGAAGGATGCCACGAAGGGCTCTCACCATGAACAACCGCATGCAGTCTCTGGTTCCTGTGACATAACTCGTGGGTTGGGGTAGAGAAAAAAGTCGCTGCGAGATTTCCAGATGACCGGCGCCTTACTGAGTAAGTACAGGCATGCCGTCCAAGATAAAAGATTATCACGTATCTGATGAGATCTCTTCACCTGAGTCCTGCCACCTGTGAAGGAGCCCCAGACCACGTCCGAGTCACAGAATCAATTATCTTGCCACTGCCCTGAGACCCCTTCTTGACCGTGACATTGAAGGCTGAAGTCCATCAGAAAGCCTGATTGGTTGAGATGGGTGCGAGAACTCAAACACGCGAGCCAGAAGCAAACAACGATGTTGGGAGTCGGTTCAACTTGGGACAGCAAAGCGTGAGTTAGTACGTTCGTACAGAGGTAGTGTGATACTACAAGCATCATATACGATAGTCGGAGGTGTGGTGTACAAAGTCTTGACATCGACCTCTGTCAGCTCGACGAAGTGAGAACCGTTGACTGAATGTATGTCTTTCTAGGGGGTCCACGTGCTTCAGTACTTAGCTCCGTCACGATGTCAGAAACGAGTCACGAGGTGAATCTGTCTCTTCCCTGCATGATGCAGACCAAGCTGTATTTTTCCCTTCATGTCATCGATTATCCTAACAAGTCCTGATCAATCCCCGTTTAACATCTCGATTTACTCAGGGACCGAATCCGCAGACAGGAAGGGCCTCCGGGAGGGTCCAAATTCACAAATTACAACAGTCAGGGGAAATATCAGGTGAGCACAACCATGTTGATAGACCCTTCAACTCTGCTTCATCTTTTACCTAGGCCTGTCAGTCATACGGAATTGGCATGCACTTTACACGTTCAAGTTTCTTCCATTCCATTTCCGCTGTTCAAACCTGACACGGGGTCAGAAATCCATCGATTGACAATAGTCTGGAGACTTATGTCCGGAGCGGCAGCATGAAGCACCTTTCTAAATTTTAAGTCTTGCGCTTGGGAGGATCCAAAAAGGTAATCGCTCAACCGTGATGTAAGTGGTTTGTTGATAAGATATAGTGTATCACACTCAATCTTGTCGCGTTTCGTCCTGAATAGCATCACAGCTCCTAGAATCGTCGAACAAAATGTCAGACGTGGAGTATTCTCTTCAACTTTTCAAACACTTGGGGCGTCGCTCAATCTTACCTCTGGTTCCCCACCCTGGCGCAAAACGCGCAGCCGGAGAGGTCGGGGACCTTCCTGATTTAAATAATGTCCAAGGGGACGTGATTTACCTCTTCCCTAAGGTGAACATTATCCCAATGCTTTTTTAAATGACTGACGAGTATCCACCGACCATTCTTACCAACATAGAAAGCCGAGAACTTCATCTTCTTCAGGATCAATAACGTAGGATCGTTCAAAACCGCCCTGAAAACCTTCAAACCAACGACTTCAGAAGACGTGAAAAACCACCTTGCTGCGATCAGCACTGCGAAAGCCAGGGCCCGTGATACAAACAGCCTCGCGTCGGTCGACATCGGACAATACCAGATTGCTTTCAGCCGCACTGGGTTGTATTATCTCGGTGTAAGCGAGGACACCGGCGATGTTCGCTTCGATAAGCGCTGCATGAGTGACGACAAGAAGTTCCTTGGTGACCAACGCGATTGGGACCCCATCTTTGTTAAGCCGAACCCCGACCCCAATAACGGATCGGTGCATGACGACTATGGAGCTTTGCATGGGGTCATTACCGTGGCTGGAAGCAGTGAGCGCCCATCGTTGAATAACCACTATGCAGTAATGACACCATTTTTTTGAAGGTCCTGATACTTGTACCCAAGCTTCAAATAATGTCATAAAGTTGTTTGGGTCATCAATGACTGTTATCGGCAGTGTCCCAGTCGAAGGAAGGGCTCGACCACCACCTTACAAAGGGCACGAGCATTTCGGCTTTCAAGATGGGATATCCCAACCTGGTCCACGGTGAGCATCTCCTGAACTCTCCGTATGTGCAATACTGATTTCACCACCCCGTCAGTGGTCTTGTTGTCCCTCGCCCTGGCCAGATCCAAGTCGATCCTGGTGTGATCATAATGGGTTACCCAGGCGATCCCGTACTGGACGATCCGAACACCAACGTGAGGCGCCCAGCCTGGGCCAAGGATGGGACTATTCTGGTGTTCAGGAAGCTGGAACAATCTGTGATATCATTTGAGGATTATGTGGAAAAGAACGGATCTCGTTGGCGCGAGTTTATCCCAGGCGGGGACATATCTCCTCCACTGAATAAAGAAGAAGCGGAAGGTCTCTTCGCGGCACGGCTTGTTGGAAGATGGAAATCAGTACGTTTTGGTACCATTCTTCATCGTGACACGTCGAGCTCTGAATACAATTTATAACAGGGTGCACCCCTTGCCAAGTGTCCCTTCCGCGACGATCTAGTCATGGCGATCGATGCAGACAGGAACAACGACTTCGACTACGTCGTTCGCGATAATCCGAATGTGTCAAAATATGAGCCTAGTGATTATTATTGCCCGTACACTATACACACACGCAAGACCGCGCCACGTAATTTGGAACCTTACATCAACGCTAAATACCTTGAATCGGGTTCTATCGTACGCGGAGGGCTTCCATATGGCCCCGAGGTAGGGAGTGTTTCTATACATGACATACCCTGCACCGCCTCAATTGCATCATCTATCGGCTTAGGTCACTGATAAAGAACGACGAGACGTTGCAAACGGGAAACCTGAAATACCACGTGGGCTCCTGTTCAATTGCTACATGTCCAGCTTGGACTCAGGGTTCATTCGTCAAACGATTGGATACGCAGGTAACGATTACTGGCCGATGACGGCTCTGGTACCGCAGAAGAAGGGTGGGTGACTCAGATACTCATCTCGGTTTTCGTGTTATCTTAACCATGCATCCTAATATCGATTAGGCCAGGACCCTTTACTTGGCAGCCCTGCTGTGGTCACGCAGGCTGAGTTTGACGGCACAGCTCCCTCGTTACAATCTGGGGATGAAGTCAATTTGCAGCTCACTGGCGCAAATGGAACCACAGTCGAGTTATCTGGATTTGCCAAGGTCGCCACTATGGGTGCAGCCCCACCACCTGGTGAACCGAATCCCTTCTTTGTTACTTCGAGGGGAGGAGAATACTTTTTTGTTCCTTCTGTCTCCACTCTGAAAAGCTGGGCTAATGATACGACCACGATCGCTAAGCTGTGAGTTCTCAGTCCGCACTTCATCGATCAGTGATGCTAAATGAACCATCTGCAGTGACATCTTCTTTCTCCTCGATACGACGGGTAGCATGCAGGTGTATATCGATCAAGTGCGAGATACCATTCAGTCGATGTGTGATCAGCTGGTTGCGACAGGCAAATGGTCGGGTGGCGATCTCAGATTTGGACTTGTAGCATTCCGCGATCATCCTCCGCAAGACGATACTTATATCACTCTCCCGTATCCCTTCGACTCGGACGTTGCGGCTGTTAAATCGAATTTGGCGAGACTAAGAGCGGATGGTGGCGGAGACGGGCCGGAGGCTCAGTGCGATGCGTTTGCCAGTGTCATGAAGGCGGATTGGAAGGACAATGCGACCAAGATCGCTATCCTCATCACAGATTCACCACCCCATGGTATAGGTGAAGACGAAGATGGGTTCCCCAAGGGATGTCCACTTCGTGTGTTGCGTATCATCGCCATATAGATCTCAACAACTGACAATTGTACAGAGAACGACCCCGTACGCCTCGCTAACAGGATGGCCAAGCTGGGAATCACTTTGGTATGGTTCTCTTTACGGTGTCTATAGTCCTGGAGTTGACGTCGAAGATAGCATGTGTTGGCATGTGAGCCCACGATGAGCACGGATTTCTCGGTAGGATCCCCTTCTTGGTTTCTCTGAACGCACCAGACGTATCGTTAATGAACATTTTATAGACACCGCTCGACTTTTACAAAGGCATCGTCTTGAAGACAGGGTGAGATTTTCAATCGTGTAGTGAGATTTTCGACTCATAGTACCAACTTCCAACAGGGGAAGGTTCTTTGCCCTCGCCGATGTCAATTCACTGATTGGCCTCATCATCGGTGGAGTTCTGGAAACGGCTGAAATCGAAGCACTAGTCGCCACCCACAAGAATAACATTCGCAAGGAGGCTGATGAGGAAAATGCAACAATCGACGATATTAGCAAGAATTTACATAGCCGCTTGTCGTCAGCTGGTATCAAAGTCAACACCTTCACTGTCGAGGACATATATGAATCGAACGCACAAGGTGACAAGAACGCGCAAGTTTGGTTTAATGCAGAACAGATCGACGACAACACTCTGTCCAAGATCAAGGAGGCAAGTTTCCCGGTTTTCGTTGGCGCTGCTAAACATGATAACTGTGTGGTTACAGGTTCGCGGTTTCCGTCTTAAACATGCGTATCGCCAGGGCGGGACACAGAAGATGAGTTCAGCTAAACAGCCCGTCACCCTCAATCAGGTGTGTGATCTGTTTTTGCTTGCCTCTCTGCACAAGTGACAAGTATGTTCCATATATGATAGGTTGAAACGGTGGTTAGGATGAGTTTGGTAAGAGAAACTTGAGCGGCGTCCTACTAGTGCAATGATGTTGAGTTGTTGAGTTTATACTGAGCCCCTTGTAACACCACCCTATGGTTTCGAATGTCCCAAATTGAACTGCTGCCACATAAAATATGGTTGGTGACGAAATTGGCTTGTTGGGATGTGCTCGATAGGTGTGCTAACCTGGAAAACTGTACGTCGCAACGAGAGCACAACTCACGGGCCCGAATACTATTTCCTGATAAGACACCCAGCCATGACTCGGAGATGCAGTCATTTCGTTTCGTCTTCCTTCACGTTTCTTGTGTGGCTTCGGAATCTTAAGCGGCGTCTTTGGACGCGCCACTCCATTATCCCGCCAATGTCCCTGTCCCTACTCAAGCACCTCAAACCAAGCATGAACATTTTCCCTCCATGCTACATAATGCAACCATTGAACCAACATGTAGAAATTCCCTCGGATGCAAACCATGACGTACAATTTTATCCATCCCGAAAGTGCAACCCACTTGGAACCCCTCTATACACATATAGTTTTGCAAAATCTCCTAAACTCGACCTCGTACAATTCTGACTACACTACGATCTATGACATTCTGACGGTAACACATATTACATGATATATGCATGTTATACTTGAGCTTGGGGGCCCTTCCGTTGAGCACGAGTTGCAGCAAATCTGGCAGACATTGCTTTCTCCAGAAGTTCCTATATCGAAGTTAGCGAACGACATGGCAATAGGAAGCATAAAGTAACCTCATCGAATGTCCGTTTAAAACTCTCCCGTGCCTTTATATCATCCAAGTACTTGCGTAGTCTGGCATAGTTGTCGTCGTTTTGTAATGTCTTCCATACGTTGGGCCCTGTGCCCTCTTCATATGCACCAAGATCATTCTTCAAAGACATTTCCATCCTCGCAAGGAACGGAGCAATCGATGCATCAGCGATGGTGAATTCCGGTCCAACTGCAAAACCTTCTGTGGGCAGTAAAGCTTGAATGGGCTTCAGGCTTGCCAGCAGTTTTTCGACAGGCTCCCCCGATAATAGAACGGAAATGTATGTTGGGACAAACCCGGTAGAAACCGTATTCATGAAGAATCGAGCGTTGGCACGAAGGACAGGATCTTTGGGCAACAGGCTATTGGACAGATCTGCGATAAACTCGAGGAGAACGAGGGATTCTGCAATCTTGTGGGATTCTGGGGAAGGTTCGTCGGGTGGCACAGTCGGACCGCCGTACGCTACGGCTGGGACCTTGACGTGAGGGGTAAGTAGGATGTACTTTATCAAGTGGTGTATGTAATAGTCACTTTACTCGCGGGATTAACCTTCGGGGCATACCATTCAGGCTTGTTGCTGAGATCAATCTCATAGCGAGTGTACTTGAGATTTGTTTCTTGAAGCGCAAGCTCCACCTGCGGGGGGTTATGATCGCATGGATATTTGGCACTCGCTCGTTATGATGTAAAATCGTAGTTACCCGATGAGCAAATGGGCAGACCTGACAATGACATGCATGAGGATTCAAATCTACAAAAACTTTTCGGCTTCGACTTACTTTTGCTGAATAAAGAGTAAGTTGTTCAGTACTAGTCATGGCGAGCTTGACGAGAGGACGGAAGTGCATTTGAAATTACCGCGTCTTCTATCATATTTATCATGATACGTCAAGGAATTGATCAGCGAAGACGAATGACATGTATTGATGACATCAGAGCTTACTTAGCAAATCCTAGATTTGCAATCGTGGCGTATTTGTATGACGGTTCTTCATGACGGTTCTTCATGACGGTTCTTCATGACGGTTCTTCATGACGGTTCTTTTGCACAATATGACGGTTCGTTTGCACAAAAATTATTTTCCGCGCGCTACATATGCAAGATTTTGATGCGAGCGACAGAGGCTCGCAACTATTATCTACTATCTACATAAGAGGGATATACATAGCTCTTGCAGGCAGTGTGGTACTTGCGACGACGTCGACACCAATGATGCAAACATCGATATCGGGACATGGGTACGGTGCGCAGCCCTACTTCTTCGTTTATTAAGTTAGTTTTCTCATCACTGCCACATGTAGCTCTGGTGCAGTCGCTTAGCGCTTAGGAGTTAACTGCAGTCTGCTAGCCGTCTCCGAGTCATAGTACTTCATGACTCCAGTCTTCCGGGTCACTTTTTCACTATGATGATCATGAGCCGAGCCAGGAACTCATGACTGGACATCACCAATGGGTTCGCTACTAGGCCTCAGTACAGTAGCTATGCAACCGACTATTCCGAGTCGTATTTTCTTCCTTCCAACGCTGGCTCGATAGTACCACCCCCACTTTCTTCCGCCCATTTTCCCATCCTCAGGCACGGCCAGTAAATCCTTCTCACCTAGGCCGTCTTCCAACTCTTGGCCCCGATACCGGATTTTCTCTTTCCGAACTTTTGTGCTCAATGACCATGCTACGTCTTATGGTTTGACTCAATTACGTGCTTTGCAATCAACGCAAGGCCAGAAAAAATGTTTATCGGTGTTGTTAGTTCCAGCTGCTCATCATACATTTAATAATACGGCTTCACCACTGTAACTCAGTTCAAGAATCAACACCCCGACCCCTCCAATCAGTTTCGCAAAGATATATGCATTTGTGTGCTCATCAACTCAGCTCTTGCAACGTGCGCCCCCCCCCCTACCCTAGGTTCGGGATTCCTGTTCTGCCACATGGGGATGTGGATTCATCTTTCAGGGCTGGCGAATTGGCGGTGGCGGCGCTGGGCGGGTCGGGATCGGGCCTCTCGTTATAGGCTTTACAGCAGGTTTTGGAGCGTTTGGGTCCTCCTGGCGAGCATAAACAAGGAGGGGAGCATTAGGTAACCCTCGTGGTTCGGACAGGGCTGCTCTGGTGCTAATCGGCTGTGCGGGAACCACGATGGGTTGCGCGAGTACGGCGAGAAGGAAGAGGGGACCAAGTATGAGCGCTCGTCCCATGATGACTGACTGAGATGCGGAGATGTGCAATGTATCGATAGATGGATTGGGCGAAAGAGATGTGGTTCTGCACGTGTCAGTTGGGATGATATGCTTAAGGAGGAAAAAGACCAGCTTTTCTTTTTTTGCCTTGTTCTGCACCTCACTAAATACTCTTCCTTCTCCCTTTCGTAATAGGCTCAAATGCAAAAATTGTTAGCCGAAATTACTCAATCAAGTATCTTATTGAGTTGATGGACAAATGCATCCGCCTTTGTGAAACTGGTTCGATGGGGTGTCCGAGTCGGGTCTTGAACTATGGTTAGGTGGTGTTACCAATAAAATCCATGAATCATGATGGCTGCAACTGTGATATAAATTTTGATGCTTCGCCTCAGAGTTAGTGTAGTAAGGAGAGATGAGTTTAGCTAGCCTGGACTCTGAAACATCTGGCCTGGCTACGCCAGCGGTGGGTAAGATGAAGATCTCTTAGGGAGAAAGGTCGTGGATCGAAGTGACTCCGATGTTAGCGCTGTTACTAAATCTGCGGGTTTATAGAAAATTTGGCCAGGAGGATATGGTGCATACCTTGAACCGGGTTTGGAGTCTGGTCAGGACTGGGTCAGGCCAGCATAGTTTATGTATGTTACTACCATCAACTTGCAATGAACATTGAACTTCAATGGTTCATATTGACCCCAGGGTCACCTAACGAATGTTGGAATGTAGCAAGAGCCTATCAGCAAACTCTGATGTTTCCCACAGATGTCGATCGAGCCCTATGATAGATGCTGTAGATAGCCATAGTAACACCGTCTCTCTGCACAGCGCTGTACAGACACGTGCGGAATTGTCACAGAAAGATATACTTCGGTCATGCAGTAGGCACTTAAACAGTACTATATCCCCCTGTACATTCGTCACCCCCGGTCATTCGTCACTTTCAAAAAATCTCAC
>QFEU01007036.1:7358-22689 GCA_003316345.1 Tricholoma terreum | reverse complement strand
CTTTGTGACCAGGTCACATCATAGTCCGTGGCAGTGGGCCGTTGCATCAACAATCCGATCAAACGCCCCACTACTCCACTTGGTCCTTAGCGGTTGGTAGTACCGAAAGCAGTGTCTACATGAGGGTCGCATACTCGGGGTAGCAAGGGAAGGCAGTGTCGAGTTTTGTTTTATTCATTATATTCCTTTCATAATATTTCAGCTTTATTACTTTCCATTTCTTTGACTTCTATAAAAGCCCATCGTATATACCACAATAAAACAGTTCAGTTCCCCCCTTTCAACTACAGTTCAGTACCAGTTCAGAGTTAACAGCTCAAAGAAAGCCTTTGACACTATCGACCATTGCGACTTTGACA
The DNA here is from genome assembly GCA_003316345.1 of Tricholoma terreum. Taxonomy (NCBI): domain Eukaryota; kingdom Fungi; phylum Basidiomycota; class Agaricomycetes; order Agaricales; family Tricholomataceae; genus Tricholoma; species Tricholoma terreum. Next base: position 22,330 of record QFEU01007036.1, on the reverse strand, counting down.
TTTGCGACTTCTGCGATCCGCACAGCACCAACCTCCTCGTTACAGAACGGTCGACCCGACGACCAAGCTATGTATCATAACTCTTTGAACTAGACCGCACATCCACGGCCATATTGCGCTAACCACGCTCATCGTCTACTCCACCGAATAGAACAGGTCGCACTTATGCATCGCACGTCACGCACCTTCATTGAAGGGAGTAACCGAGACCCTTTGAGCTAACAACCCCCTCGATCAATCAGTTTGTTGTTTTCCCCACCAGTGGGAGTGGCAAACGAACATCAGCACTCATCCTGATGCTGTAGAGGAAGACAAAGACCACCCTGTCACAAAGATTCTTGAAAGCATTGAAAAGCGATGGCTGAAGATCGATCAAGACCTTTTCATTGCATGCTTCTTTCTAAACCCGTTCATCAATCCAGCCTTGCGTAACAACAACAGTCTGACAGTCGCAGTGTTAATGGGCATTATTTGGCGGCTATACATGTGAGTATTTCAAGTCAAGGAGTGCTCTAGTGATCTTATGACCCAGATCTACAACTACCACACCTGCGGAGGGATTTTTTCAGAGGCAAAGTGGCCCATCGATAGTCTCAGGGAATCTTTGAAGAATTCGGTATGTCATTTTTCCAATCATTCTTGTCACCCTGGCTTAGAATCTCCATCAGGATGGGTCAATTGATCCTCTCTGTGTCTGGAAGATTGCAGGCGATAGCTCACTCATAAGACTCGCAATTCTCATCTTCAGCTTTGTTCCCAACTCAGCATCCACAGAACGCCTCTTCTCCAGCATGGGCGACATCAAAACCAAAAAACGAAACAAGCTCGACATTCAAAAGCTACGTGACTGCGCATTGGTCAAGGGGGAGTTGCGACAACTCCATGCCGAAGAAGGGACAGCTCATATTCGACTGAAGCACAAGTTTGGCAATGTGCAAGCGACGGTTGCTGATGCTGACAAATCTGGCAGTCGCGTAGAGGATGAGGACATTGTTCAAGAAGCTGAACAACGTGCGGCAGAGGGTGGGAGTGAATCTGATGGAAACTTGGAGGATGACACAGAGCATGAGAGCAATTGGTCCTATGGTACTAGGGAGGTCTCCAGCCAGCGCTCCTTTGCCACTCTTAGTCGTCAATTTGAGGCTGCTGCAGATTCCGACAAAAATGAAGATTCTGATGACGATAATTTGGATCCGGCTCTCGCTGGCACCAGGGTTTTCGAGTCTGCACCACCTCGTGTATGTTTTAACCATTCTCTAGTTCAACCTTACATCTAATGGTCATTTGATAGGTGAGAGTCTATTTCGGTCAGATGAATCCAATCAAAATTGCGGACATGTTCAACTGGTCCATTGAGGCTGGTTGGGACATGTTCTGGGTACAGGGAGTAAAAAACTACCGAGAGGAACTAGCATTTTATGAGATGTTGAGTCAAGTGGGTGCCGACGTGGTGGATAATGCTTCTGGAGGGACTAGAGGGATTCTTGGGGCACCGCCGAACCCCTTGGACCTCTCTGGTGGCAATTAGATAGTTTAAAATAAATTTTACGGCTTTTTTGGCAATTTACCCCACTGACCTATGGTCATTAATGGTAATAAAAACTTCAGAACATTGGGTAATTACCTTTTCGGTAATTACCCGGGTCAGTCCCAACACTGACTTAGTCTGGTGATACTGGTTTCATTGCAGGTCATGTCACAGACCTATTTGTGACTGCAGGATACCGAGTTCAAGGGTGATATCCACCGAACAGATAGTTTGGCTAACGAACGATCGCAAACTAGCACTACAAATCTAACCAGGGGGCAGCCACCGGAGAAATCCAAGACATCCACTAGTGTTTAAAGGTCCGGTCATTGTAATCGCAAAAAAGACCGAAACCGGACCGGACTGTGACCGATGTAACCGGACTATCGGTCCAGTTATGTCCAGTTATAGTATGGTCACAGTTACAGTTATTCAAGATGTGTAAAAACATCGTAACAGACGAAAAACTGGTGATGACCGGTCTAAGACCGAACCACGGTCTTAAATACATACACGAGGAGCATGGTGTGACAATTTCGGATCATATCAGTCCCTGGGTCATCCAGATCCATCCAGAAATGAGTGAGATATGACCAAACTGACTTCTATAGTCATAACTTGGTAATATAACCTTGGCCCATTATCCCTTTGCATATATTGGGTGTGGTTTTGAGAATTACAACTTGTGCAAGAGAGCGAATCTGTAGTGCGGATGTGGGCGCACGTTTCTCGTTTCTAGTGCAAGGCAATCAGATCTCTCTATGACGTGTTATGCATGTTTAACTAATTGGGTTGAGTTGATTTGTCAAAACCTGTGACATGTAAATAATGTCTCGTAGGTGAGTCGGATCGCTTGGTGTTAGAGACAAGAATTGTGCGTCTCCATTTGCGCTATAGAATCGGTCACCTACTCAGGTTGGCAATCTCGAAGCCTCACCCAATAAATGCGCAATACAAGCTAGTGAGCTTGAAGCTGTGGCAATATTAGTATACGGAATACCAGTTTTAACTGCAGTTAAAACTAGTTAAGACTGGTTACCAACTGGTCCTAAAATAGACGTGTTATAACTGGTCAATAGACCAGTGTGTAACCGGTATTAACCGGTTACGTGCGGTCCAGTTACAGTTACACCATGATCCAGACTTTTTGTAACTGGTTACAGTCGCAGTTACATCCAAAAAAGGCAAAAAAACCGGACTGGACCAGACCTTAAAACACTAACATCCACTGGTCGGACTTCGAACATATGATTCGGGGTCCTTGTCCCAATTTAGGTCATATGCTTACATACACAATGCAATCAATCACAGTAATACAACGACATAGCAGCTATTATTACAAGTAGTACTAACTTCTACCTACTGTCTGGTACAGCTCTCTTTAATGGTGGTTGTGTACTAACTTCTGATTCAGCTCTTTCCCTCTTATTTGTCTCAACTATCTCCTCAATGCCATCTGTATCAGGGATCTCATGCTCATCTCTCCACTCTTTGATTGCAGTGTGAGGGATTCCCATCCAATTCTCTTCCTCTGAACTGATGAATGATTCCACAATAAAGGATGGTGAAATTTCAGCCAGTTTCTTCCCATCTGAAGATGGTCTATGGTCAGCTACAAAGTGGTTCATTGCATTGTATTTCCAGATTGTCCATCAGGAAAACCTGAAGTTACTTACTCATACTTAGCTGTACTTATTTGTCTTAAATTGGAAAATAAGTAAAACAAGCAGAATAAGTAAGTTTTTTTACTTGTTTTGTGCTTAGGTCAGATGAGGCCAGATCCTAACTAAGGACAACTTAAGTACAGAAGAAAAATAAGCAACAAAAATCAAGAATCAGGGAAAATCAGTGGGCCATGCACTGTGAGACCAATATAATTATTTACATAAAGTCATTTTGGCCCACCCTCAACTCATCACATGCATCAAATGACATGTGTTGATCAACAACTCACAGCCGCCTGCCAGACGTCTGACCACCTCCTCCCTCTGTCCACCACCAACTTCTCCCACTGCCGCTGCTGCCACCGTTCCCACACCTACAACCCACCACAACGGCAACTCTCCTCCCATGAAAACCAACTGGCAACACCTGTGGCTGCAAGCTTGCCACGTCACGCACGTATTCGGACGTCGACAACTGTCGACTCGTGTTGAGGGCCTCAAGGCCCCTCAACACAATGTAAACTACGTATTTTTATTGTTCATATTTTTAAGTTCTAATCATTTTTTTTAGGCTAGTTACTTCTTTCTGCAACGATGACCTGCGCTGCACACCCAGCCCCTCCTCCCTGTCCAAATGGGATGTGAGGGGCTCGTTTGGGGTTGGAATGACCCCAGGAAGGTGCCTGAGGCCCGTGCAGTGGGATACCCGCAAGGTAAGCCCCACATCACCACTGACCGCCCCAACCATGCCAGCTGCCCTGAAACGACGAACACAATAGCACGGACCCAGCATCCGCCCCACCGCTGCGAGCCACTGCTCGCAGGGGGGATAGCGGGTGCTAACGACGGGATGTCAACAGGGGTGTGACAATGAGGGCTGGTGGACGACAACGGTAGGGGTGCCCAACCGCGACGCATACATGCCACGTCATGGCTAACGGCCAGCAGCCGACGACGACCCCACCTAGCGCCTGCAACCACCACTGCAAGCAACTGCTTGCAGGGGTGGATAACAGGGGCCAATGAGGACCGCGACAGAATGAGGTCGACCAGCAGGGGGATGGCAGCGGCGGCCGCGCATACGAACCATCACCACACCCCGCTTGGGAGGCATGCACCCACAAACGACGGCGGCAACAGTGGTGGTGCCATGATGTTACTAAATACCTCCTCTGTATCACCCATCGTGTCATAAGTTAGTTTAGTTCTTACCTACTTGAAAATATATTTGTTTCTACCCTGCTTAAAAACTGTCCTTAAGTTGGTCTTAAGTTTGCTATAGGAATATTTATTTTTCATTCTGAGCACATCATAAGTCATGAATAAGGCAGAATTAAACAGTTTATCAAGGCCTTTTGGCTTAATTAAGAGAATGACTGTCCTGATTTAAGACACACTCTGCTTAATAAAATTCTGCTTAAGTTGTCTTACGTTGTCTTAATTTGTAATTTAAGACAATTTAAGCAACTTTGGGTTTTCCTGATGTCCTGGGTTGACCAGATAGGCTTTTTGGACAAATAGGACAATGTATTGGTACATTAGTGCATGAAGAGGACTTGTTTGCTTGTAGGGCTCTTGCATATGCCATTTTGGAGTAATGATAGGTGCAACTTGATACAATGGAAGTTGTTTTTCCCTTTACCAACTGCACCTGACACTGCCCATCTCTTCCACACCATCCACAGGGGCTTACACCCACCTCCATTCCAGGTTTGAGGGAAGCTTTGTCTGCTATGCCTCTAAATGCAAAAAGTATGTACTGTCCAACATGCCTTCTCATGTTTCTAAGCTTAAGCTGTTTGACACACAAGAAGCAGTCTACTACATCATCACCATCCAATTTCTTGACAGTTAAATGTACAGGTAAATCAGTGATCATGAGAGATAGGTAATCTACAAAATTAGTGTCATCAATAACTGAAATTTGAGATAAATTACAACATAAGTACCTGGTTCTCTTTTATATGGCAGGTTTACTTTAGCGATAGCAGGCAGCATACTAAGATTGCTGATGATATCTTCAGATTCAGGATCCAGAGCTGCCCATGCAAGTTGAAGAACATCTTCTAGTTGTTCATGGCCAATAGTCCATACGCAAGTTCTGTGATTTTGGCCATCTTCAGAAAAATCATTTGGAGTTTTGAGATTGGGGGCTATTGGATAAATTAATGCCCCTGGAACTCGAATGACATAGGAGTTAATACTGAAGAACCACTGAAGTCCTCACTACCAGTAGTATTTCTAGAATGAACAGGTGTGGTCAAACTGAGGGATACACTGGAGGTAGTAACTTGAAGAACTGATGCTAGCACATACTAAGGCTTAGCAGAACCACAGATTTATAGAACAACTCACTGCTTGGTCCTGAATTCTGACCTGTGAGCATCTGCTGAATCTCCTCTTGGTTGATCTGCTGCTGGAGATTCTGCTGTGCATGAATACACTTGTTGGATCCTCTGTGGCTTGCAAAATATCTCAAGCTTCCATCTGGGGTCACTGTAATAGAGGTCCTGCAGAGATCACAGCACACCATATTCTTTCCTGACAGTGGATCTTTGAATGTTAGAAGCTGGATCTCTGTCATGTCTGGAAGCCTGTATGCTATGTTTGACTCTGCTATAGGGGTAGGTGTAGGTGTAGTAGCAGACATGGAACATAAGACTTCGAAGGAGGGGCTGAGAGGAAGCAAAGCACATTCATCAGCCTATCTATTGATAATCTACACCGTGATCAAGTGTGTATGTAAGCATATGACCTAAATTGGGACGAGGACCCCGAATCGTTCGAAGTCTGCTCGACCAGTGGATGTCTCGGATTTCTCCGGTGGCCGCCCCCTGAATCTAACTTCACACAAATGTCATCTATCGATGTTTAGGCTCCAGGTAAGTTTTTTACGTTTGTTTCTTGATCTTTTGTTTCAACTTATGCATTCATTTCTTTAGGTTTAACTATGTTACAACGACATGACAACCCCAAAACAGACCCACGCCGAACGACAGAGGAGCCGACCTCTACCCAGCACCCGCCCCCACCGCTGCGAGGGCCCCCAGGTGCTACGGATGACGACGACGACGGGGATGGAGACGGGGACGGCCACAGCAACAGCGCCCCCAACCACTGCCGCGAGAGACGACAACAACGAAAAAGGGAAGACTACGGCGACGACGGGATTGACAAGACGATGACAGCCATCACAACTACGACGATGGGGGCAGCGAGACATGGGGAGGGGAGGATGATGACAGCCGCAAGGGGAAGATTACAGCAACTACCACCACGACGGAACGGGGCCAGCAGGAGATGGTTAGAGATGGGCAGGGGGCGACGACGAGGGGAGGATGAGGATGACGAACAACAGGAACACGACGACAACGATGACGAGGGGGACCACACAGCCACCAACTTGCGGACGAACAGCGGAACACGGGGATGGGACGCGGGTACGAGGATGAGGCTCAGGTAAGTTTTTGTTATGTTCCTTGTTTTTCTTCATTCTGTTTCTATCTACAACAACGACGCCGGACCCACCACACCCCTCCTCCCGGGATGTGGTGGGGTACCCACAAGGTAAGTACCGCTACCCGCATTTGTGCCACGTCACCACTAATCTCCCACCCTACCCCTCGAAACAGGTAGCCATCAAATGAATGGGAAGGCCGATGAGTGGAGACAACGACGACACAGCACCTACGTCCAGCCTCACGAGCCACTGCTCGTGGGGTGGATTGCAGGTGCTAGCGACTAACCTCGTTTCAAGCACGAGACGGAGGGGCCGTTGTCCTCAATCGCCCACCTCGCCCCTTGCTTTCTACGCGAGGGTTTTCCACACTGACGACCCCTCTCGTTTCAAGTACGAGACGGAGGGGGCTGACCCACCTCGCCCCCCTATGCGAGGGGGAGGCTGGACCCCCATGCTCACCTCCCCTGTGAGACCATGTGAGCCAGACAGCAAGCAATAGCTTGCTGCTGTGCAGCAGGGGCTTAACGATGGGGATGGTACCACAGTGTACTAAGAAGTTGTCGGGGTGAGTTCCAGTAAACTTTTTATCTGTGTACTTGACTCTGACACGCTCACTCTGGGAACTGACATGTGGTACTGATTGCGAGGGTTTAGGTACACTCAGGACACGTAGAAATTGTAATTCCTGTTGCTCCCTACCTATGTGACGTTGTGTTACTGTGCGTTATTTATGTGACTTTGTGACCTGAGCCCACCCCTTCCTATCAGAATGCACCAGACGTTAGGGAGAGCTGGCTGCAGATGTTTTGTTCAACTTTTTTTGCCTCCGACTTCAGACTCTCCCTAACTTCTGGAACCGAGACTAAACCTCCTCTAACCCCATGAGTTATTAACTAGTTATTAACTGTTATTAACATGGTGTTAATAACTATTGTTACTAACAACCGAGTTGTTCACAGAACCCTAATTTAGACTGCACTTAAATCTTCGAAGCGCTGGTGTGTCACTGATTTTCGCGGATCTTTTACGAAAGCATATGTAAGACTTTCTTATTCATACCTATACAGGCTGTACCAATCTTGCTTGTCAAATATCACAGCCATACATTCCGAGCCACAGCATATTACACAAGTTCGCAGTCTGGACCTCTCAACTTTAACGCCCCACATCGGAGATATATACTAGGCAGCATCATTGACGTTCATTAAAGACCTGCCACCCAGTTTGACCATGATATTACCATCAGTTGGGAACACCACTCTTCCCCATGTCCAACCTGAGGGCCTTTCAGAAACATCCTCCAGTCATAGTATGTCATATCAGGTTGGCACCGTGTTTTACCCTTACTTACCTAGTACCAAGGTGGAATACTGTTCATATTCTTTATGCTTGCATTCTACGCACTCGCACTTTGGGATAGATGGCTGAATCTGAGGTTGAGAACGGAAGAAAATCGGCATTTACAAGGTACGCCACAGTTTTGCACTGTCATTTCCTCAATTACTCTTATGTAATGACCGAGAAGCAATCGGCAAGCTGGAAGGCTATGGATCTGTCGCAGGAGCGACCCCGAGGTCTCGGACAAACTCACAGTCGTCCTCTATTCTTACAAATGACCTTGGTAAAAGCCATGGTACTGTCCTTTTCATTGTTTTCGATGGCTGCTGGTTAACAAGACACTCACTAATTCAGGGCTACCTTCGCCGTTTCATCTCTCGCCTCCAACTCCAACTCTTGACGCTCGATATTAATCTCGCAGCGATGGTGATGGAAGCCACCTCTGTCATATTAGACGCTTCGGTGCAATGCCATTTGGCGCGAGTTCTATATCATGCCGTGCTTCGTTAAAAATAGTTTGTTTCCCTCGCTTCAGAGAATAGACGCTGATGACGACTTGTGTTCCTTTCCTCGCCGGTAAACCGCGATATCACCTAGAGCAGGTGAGCGGGGTCAGAGTTCAATCAAATTCAGGAACCTACTTGCTGTGCTGGCGACGTATTCTCCACTGTGTCCTTTTCGTCATACTACAGCAAACCTGTGATATACGGTTACGTCTACTGAACGAGTCATACGTCAAATGGCGCCCATCTTTGTGAACCCAGGTTGTGCGCATCTGTCTGCCAACAGGCGATCATTGCAGATCTCTTAGCAGAAATGGCGGCGGATCAGAAGTCCATTAAGAGACTGAGCTATATTTTCGCCTCAAGTCGAGCAAGCTTCGCCAGCAACAATCTTCTGTGTCCCCTTGAGCTTTTCTGGTCACCCAGTCAGAACCTCCGATGCCCTCGCGACTTCTAGCATTGATCATCCTACTCTCCAGTAAGCCAGCACATTCCTGCTTGTACATTTGTTGATCTGCCTCCAAGTCTTTGCTTGTTTTCTAATCGTTTGCTTTGCGTACCTTGTGGTTCTGCCTTGGCGAAGGAACGAAGCTGCCGTTGACTTTCTTCAAGGACTTAGAATTATCACAGCCATCTTCCGCTCAGCTCGAGCACGCGTCGCGGGGGACCGACCGGTTGAAAGCGAAGCATAGCATAACACTCGTGCGGTGTCCTAGTGTTTTTTTTAAGTCGCTGCCTAACAAACTAACGAGACTGTAGATATTGTTTGTCGTGAACCATGAAGCGAAATGCTGACAGCACCGGATTCCATTACCACCGATATAGCTATATGTCAGGTGCTAGGCATGGTGACTCAAAGAACTTCCTTACCATGCATTCACCCGAATTACGGATATACTTCGCTGTCTCACCACGATCCCTGTCACCGCATTAGGGTGTATGGGCGCCTTTACTCTGGCCAAACTGCGCAATCGCAAAGGATGTGTGGCTTGTGGTTGTTCTCAGCGAGGCGTCCACTTCTATGAGTTGATATCCCCTCGTTGATGATGTCGATCGCGTGTTGTTGACTTTTAATTTAACCACACTGAGTCCCTATAGTGTTAGGCGCTTGTTGATCAGCCAAAACCTCCGGAACTTCCAAGAGATCGATTTCGAAGCACATCGATCGTTGCTCACTCTCCTTAGCAGGCTGGTGAAACGCGGGCTCCTAGTACAACCGAACCTTTCAGACGACTGCTTTTAGTCATTCTTGTCTTGCTATTCTCATTCGTCGCCCGATGCCGTATACATAACTGCAATGCTGTGCGAAACCCCCCTATCGAGGAACAATCGATTTACGACTTACCAGCTTCCAATCAATTGACGACTTACCAGCTTCCAAGTTGGTTGCAATGCGCAGCCATATAATTCAATGTCTCGATGCACTCACTGTTTAGTCTTCCGCCGCCCTTGCCTTTGTCATGACCAATTTCTGAAATGAACGTATGTCATTCTAATGAAGGAAAGTGGAGTTGATCTCATTCAAAGCAGTGGGAATTCCTGTAGATCAGGACTGCCATTTAAGAATGGCCCCTTGATTGAAGACAACAACATACCACCCAAGTCAAGATCGTCAAATTTCTTCCTTATGCCCATTATCGCACCATAGCTGGAACAGCTTCCTTAGTCATCCCACATGTCTTCTAACACAAATCCAATCGATTGCCTAACAGCTCAAATGGTCCCTAATATTCTCGGGAATGGTCCCATGAATCCTGATGTTGGTGGTTTTGCTGTGGGTCTCTCAAGTGCGTTGGGTATTAATTGCTCTAAATTCTACCTGTTCATTGATCCCTGTCAGATATCATCATCAATATATGTCTCTGTTAGTCATATCGTATCATTGCTGCTATCTATGCTGACCGCCCATGGGTGGATACACCAGCAATGCTCTTCATGTGGTCTGCGACACCTGACGATCCTGATATCTTCAGGGACTCCGTGTATGGGTTATACTCGCAGGTTTATCCGATTTTGTTGGCTACTATTGCGAGCATTCATCGCAGGAACCTCAGTCCGAGTCTTTACGAAGCTCATTTTGCGATCGCTGTCAGTGCATCTCCGATCACCGTGTATCTTGCATACAGGGGATGCTGTGATGTGTTCCGACAGCCTAGCCTCTTTCGCCCTGGGTTAAAAGACCCCAGAAACCCAATTGCTCGTTGGCTCGCGCTGATTCTCCCATTCCTCTGGTTGATTGTTAATGCAATCGTCTCGTTCTCTCCAACGGCTTTCAGAAACAGTGATCTGTGCAAGGGGATGACTGTACAACGCTGGTTAGAGTTTCAAATCGTTTCAAACTTTGTCGGTGTGCTGGATGTCATGGGGCGGAGGGATCTGTGGAGTGATTTGCGTGGCAGGGGAGGACTGGGAGCCGTATCTGTCGGCGCTTTGTGGGCATGGGGGGTCTACTTTACTCGGCACCTCCCTGACATTTTCAAGCTATTCACATCCTACGAACACAATAATGAACGCAAGTTCTATGTCCGTTGGGCCAGCAATGTGCACAAAGCAGTCAGAGCATCATGGTGAGCTACGCTACAGTCCATTAATATTGTTGCTTACTTTTAATTGCCGCAGGGATGTCCTCGCTATCTCGCATCCATGGCTCACCCTGGTGATTGTTTTCTGTCTTCATTGGAGTTGGATTCTTGGAATATCAAGAGCAATCTCGCTTAAGGACTACCAATTTTCGTATGGTCAAGTGAGCATCTACCTTCGCTCTTTATCTGTGAGATAACATTATTGCAGGCTTTATCCGCTTTTTCGGTCTTTCCATCTTTGATCGCCATCATAAAATTCGGAATCGTGCGACACGGGGACTTTCGTAAATTTTGCCACGCGTTGCCTTTGGCCGTCGTTGCGGAAGCTCGCTTCTTTTTCACCGGGGAGCCAAACCCATGGCCAGAACGAGCTGCCTCAAGAGGCTTTGGCGCTGAAACAATTTCCGCACAAAAGATCTCCACGGCACATCCGGTTCCGTGGCCGCTATCTATCCGCGAATGGATGGGTGAGTGAGGGTATCATTGGGTCGCTTGCGTATCTAATTCAATGGTCGAAGTTGTGATTTTGTCAGCAATTGCGAGTGGCTTGCATGCGGCATATATCGTCAACTGTACGCTTGCCCGAATTTGGCGTAATAATAATTCCTGACATCCCAATCCAGATGTTATCGGTGGGTCGATACCTAATCCGCGAACGGTAATCAACAATCCCCATAAAAATTGGAAGCCATTCAGCATAGGCGGTAAGGATCGACTGCACGAGTGTCTGGTGTATTTCTTCCTGACCGAAGTTTTCAAGTTTATGTTGTGGGATACCTGGTCGGTTGCATCAATATCCTGCTATGGACCAACTATCATACAAAGATTTCGAGATGGTTTCAATCCTCGAATATCTCCCCCTCCCTGCGGCGTCTTGTCAAAATTTTCAATCTGACTATCGTACTTCCGATTGCTATCTTCATGTGTGTTGGCCCGTTATTCTCCCCATTTGCTGCACTTCCTCTCTCTCAACAGGTACTCTATAAGCACTACATTATAAATCGCGTACTGATCCGAACCTTCTAGCGGCAGTGGTTGCATCGTTGTGATTCCTCGTATGGCGAAGCAATCCTGGAAGGCCGTTCATACTCCAACAGGTCATCTCTCGCCTCCTTTTATTACGCGCAACCAGGAAGTACTGTCAAACTCAAACATCATTATTTCGACTATGTGATGCCTGAGCGAGATGCTAACGACCCAACTATCCGGACGTTGGAGCTAGATAACGCCTCCCAACTTGCAGTACCTGCCGAACTCGTGCCTTTGGTGCAGTCAGTTTCGTATGACCTCGACAAGAGCACATTGTCAGCGAGATGTACCACCACAAATGATTCGTCATCAGAACCTGCTGCGTGCATGTGGGGGTATTTCATCCGCGATAACCTGTCTTTTTACCTGAACGACACCATCATTAACACCGAGATCAGACTTCGACCCGCGGACAAGGAGTGGCGATATTCGGACGATGCTCCGAGCTTCAGTCTGCACCATGTCAAATTAGGATCGGATCAGCTGGGAGATATGGTCATGCAAACTGCGGTGACAATGAGGAATCATTGCGAAATTCTGAAAATCTGCTTACGGCTTCCGGCACCGATCCTCGACATCGTTGTCCCTCTAGGGCTAGCTCTGTTGGCACAGGATCGTTATGCAACCTACTGCAATACTCCAAGACTCTATAGCTAGCCAGACCTCACTCCTGTGTTCGGGCATATCCGGGCGGGGCCATATGTAAAATTGGAAGTGCTGCAGTTTTCCTCTGGATATCTACTGATAGTATCCTAGCCTTCGCATAGAATTTTCAAAAGGTCACGGCATGGTCAACCCATGATATATATTGAAGGAGTGATTGTTGCTCTGATTTTACATCTACCATTCGGGCAGTGGTAGTGAATGCACTAATAGATACAGAATTCTAGAATTGATACAGTGTACCAGTAGTCCTTTACACAGTTGAGTATATCTTCCTCAATTATTGTCAGTATGTACTTTGCATAGGTCACATATAACATGCTATTTATATCCTACAAAAAGTAGAAATATCTTTATCAAGGAAGGAAGGAAGGAATAATATGTCGTGGCACTATATGACTCGAGCAGAATTTGGTGTAACCCTGTGCAGTGTTCACACAGGAAATCACTAGGCGGGCAAACGGAGACGACCGAGAAGTAACGAGCTCAAGGTGTGGATTACAGCCGATATCATGTCGATAGGCCCCTGCACGACAGACTCTGTTTAGAGTTTGTTTGGTTCTATCAGTGATGGAATTTCGATGGAACCCCATGCCGAGCCCACACGTCAAAGATGGGACTTACTGGCCACTTCGGCTCGTCGGCATTGGGTTCCATCACTGAACAAACAACTAAACAAAGCTGTCGTGCAGGGGCCTATCGACATGATATCGGCTGTAACAAGCTAGGCGACGATGTAGTACTACTGGCGGTGATGATGGTGGTTCTCGATAAGAATCGTGGTCCTCCACCTGTCAGTAATCATGTGCGTGGTAAATATGTGTAAATAAGAGCCATCGTTACATTTGGGCCTGTTTTGGACATGGACAACATTTGAATTGCAAGATTAAGATAGCTTCCACTTTGAATCTCAAGAAGCAGAAAATTGGGACAGACAGAGTACCTTTTGAAGTAGAGATTCCATCAAGAGCCCAGGACAATCGGATGAAATCAGGGACATGAAAAATGCAGCAAAACAGGGCATCAGAACAGTGTGGTTGTAAACATCTGCCAATGGTTATTTTTTCAACCCCTTGGACCTCAGAACTAGAATATATAATAAAGGAAGACAGATAAAGGGTCAAATCCAGACGTAAACGGGCCTCAGTACAGAGATGGAGACATTGATCAAGGATGGGTAAATAATAATTGTCAGAGATGGTGATTGTGGGCCATGAGTGGACTGTAACTTGCAGGAAAAGCAGTGCTAGGACAAATCCAAGTGTCCGAAGCACTCTGATGCCCTGCTGCTACTACATATAGTCAAGGGAAATGGTGGAATTCGACGGGACCCAGTGTCACATATGTCACAAGATGTGTAATACAGTAAGGGACTAAAGTTTGTGACAAATGGTCATTTTTCAATGAACATTGTTCACTGGTCTGCACATGATATTCTATTCTAACCTCTTTGTAGAGCATTCTTAACGGTGTTCTTGGTGTGTTTGTCAACTCAGAATAGATAAAAAGTAAAAATGGAAAGTGTGGTGCATGAAAATCAATCAGGTGTGTACATCAGCAAGTTCTGATTTTTCCCATAGTAAGCCATAGTAAGCACACCAAACTTATAGTGTCCCATAGTGTCCCATAGTGCCATAGGGTGTAGGGAAAACTATGTAGTGCTACCTAGTACTACACACTTCCTTCCCATAGTGCCATAGTGTCTAGGGAAAACTATGTAGCACTACCTCGTGCTACACACTTCCTTCCCATTGACATAGCACATTTAGCATTAATCCCTGTTATTTTCCAGGAACTACTGGATGGCATTTTTTGAACTAAGTTGAGTAACCCTGCCCTAAATGCGAGGTCGCATGTAGGTTGAAAAATTATTGAGTGACTCGAATCCTTCCTCAATGTTGCCACTAACTACTCCCCCTGTCAAACCCCCCAAACCAGGAACTGCTGGCAACGACACAACATCGCCCTCCTCGGCACCCACCTCCCACACCTGTGATCGCTGCTTGCGGGGTGCTCCTGGGGTGCATCACTGGTGATAGCTCTCGACGACAACACCACTGCAATGTGTGCACGTCTGCGACAGGTTTGATCATTTATATGTTTACACATATTTGTATGCTCACCACATCAACCACCACTCTCGACGACGCCGCCACCTCCTCCCTTCCTCCCTGCCCGGAGAACCAACCACAGAAATGGGCCCAA
>QFEU01007031.1:0-14709 GCA_003316345.1 Tricholoma terreum | reverse complement strand
ACCCCGCGTGCTTCTACAGCGACCTTACTGCCGTCCATCAACACCTCTGACCCCAATGCATCGTTACACTCTATTCTAGCTGCCTCCAAAAAGGACTCTTCTTCCAATGGCCAAATCTCTGGATGGTCAGCTGCCTCGACTCTCCCTCATGAAAATGGTGGTCAGGTCAGTATAAAGCCGTTCTGTGCATACTCAGTAATTCATATCCCATTGCATAAGACATCTGCTAAGCGGAAGTTGGACGATGTTGACTCGGAGGATCCTCACACAAAGATTCGTCGCATCGTTCGTGACCATGTTTCTCAAGACCCTACTCGCGTGATGCCGATGACTACTGTCATTTGCCTCCATGCCGCTGTCGCACAAAAGTCGTATGGGAGTGAAAAACGTTTTCTATGTCCTCCGCCCGTTGTTCACATCGAGGGTCCTGTTTGGCACCTTCGTTCCCAACGGCTTTCGATGGCCGTGGTTTCTGAAAGTGGGGATCGTTCATTTGAGCAAAAGGCTCCGCTTGACAATAACATGACTGCCAGTTTCAAATTTCTGCATGTCAGTGGAACAGCGAAAGCAAAAAGTTTTCAGCTTTCACTTGATATTGGGGAACCCTCGCCGCCTTTGTCACAGGAGGGTGATCCATCAAATGGGCGTGTATGGGCCGCATTTGATTCTGCACCGGTCACAATTATATCCAAACCTTCGAAAAAGACGGCTAAAACCCGTAACATCTCTTCGTGTATTCTGGCTGGCGGGCCGGTTTCTCTGTTTAATCGAATCAACTCCCAGACCGTCCGCACAAAATACATGACCATCGACAATGGTCATTTGTGCGCTAGTAATGTAGCCTGGTCTGCTTTCAATGTCAATGTTGTTCGTCGTCCTACTGAGGTTCCTCCCGTTGGTGCGTCATGTGATGAGAATCTAGTCTTTCTGTAACTCACACACTTGTTTTTCTCAGGAGGTCCCCAGCCAGTTACATATGGCTGTGAAATAGTTCTTTCTGACACCAATTCAGGAATATCTACTTCACCATTGGTGATTCGAAAGGTAGACAAAGGAAAAGTTTCTGCAGATGATGGCGGACCTGTCAGCCAAATGCAAAAAATTGCTCTACAGCGTGTCAATCCCGATGGATCTCGACATTACCTGTCGGCCGCTGGGCCAGCATCTGGCACACCTGGTATCGTCGCTCCCTCTACACCAAGTATGTCCTCACAAGCCGGAACCCACACCCTCCTCTTCCAATCTCCTAGAGTACGGGACGAGCTCAAAGATGGAGTTCGTGTCATTTCAGACGAAGTAGATGACTATTTATGTTGGACGATCGTTGGTATATGTAAGTTTGGAAGTTGGGTTTCGATGCGACATTGCTGATTCATTTGCCCAGCGAAGTTCCAATACACCTTCTTTGATGCCTTTGGACAGAATAATAGTATTCCTGAGATGCCCATCACACCGTTCCCTACCCTGTTCACTGCGCCTGTCTACCGGCCCAACAACAACACTGTCGAATTGACGGTTTCCAACTTTTTTTACAAAGATCTAAAGACAAATACCAACGCTCCGCTGGATGTCTATCTTGGTAATCTCGGCCCACTACCCCATCGAATCTACCAAGCGACACCTCCTGGTCCCTTGACCAATATCTCCCCTTTCGTTCCAACTATGCCCGGAACGCAAGGTATGGATGGCGAAGGTGCACCAGGGTCACCCACAGTTGCCACACCTCGGTACATGGCAGCAGGGCCATTGCATACCATTGTGATTGTAGAGATGCCCTCCCTCGCAGATGTTATCAAGGCTCTTGAACAGGATGCGCTACCGTCAGGCGCGGATGGATCAGGAAGTAGTCCTCATTCGCCTCGCCCGGTAGACGGTACGCCAACGCATGATCCCAGGAGCGGAACCGGCCCTCCGCCGCTCTCGATTGCAGGCCGCAGTCTCCCGTTGTTGTTTATAAGGCCCTCTGACGGTGTGGGTTACCACTCTGGTCGCACCATTGCTTGTGAAAACGTCTTTCAAGCAATCAACTTGGGAACTTTGGCAGGAAGCACTCCAGGCGGAAGCAATATTGACGCAAATTGGCTTGCCCAAGCGGCGGTAGCAGCTGAAGGCGGCTTGCATGGTTGGACTTTGAGGGTCATGTAAAACTAATTCTTCTGTTTATTGATTCCCTTCTTCGTATTGCGCCCTGTATATAGTATTGGCCGTTGTCGATTTGCTTTGGAAAACTATGCTAATTGTACCATGTATATCTCGAAGTGGGACGCTTATCACAGTATTGATCCAGGTACGAACTGGAATATGATGGAAGCAGTGTGTGTGGTATTGTGTGCCAAAGTGTCACCATAATCACCGATAACCCGTTTTCCTCCTCACCTTATCACTTCCTTCTGCATACAATCCACCTCCAATTCGAGAATGTTTCCTTCCGATGGTATTCGATCTCAACTGGAGTGGAATTCCGCTCTGAGCACAGCCAATGCACCCGTACCTACCGAGCAAACCAAATTTCTCCGTAAAGTGCGTCGTTGGTGAAGCAAGGATGACCCAAAGTTAATTATTTTAGCTAGACATCTATCATCGCCACCATTGGTATGTTGCTTTGTGTCCAGAAATAGCAGAGCTTACGATTCATTACTTTTAGGACCTAAGGTCAACACGGTGGAGAAGCTTGCTGAGCTCCGGCGTGCAGGTGTAAATGTTGGTACGTAGGTCTCCGATTCGTCTTTCAGAATCCTTTTTAATAAAAGAGCTCCAGTTCGTATGAACTTCTCTCATGGATCTTACGAGTATCACCAAAGCGTGATCGACAACACCAGAAAGATGGTTGCAGGCGAGGTTCTCGATAATCCGCCTAAAAACCTTCCTGATACTTCTATCTCTAGCTGATCCTTCTGGGCGCCCAGTTGCTATTGCTCTGGACACCGTTCGTTTTGATGTCCCCCATGCTATATCCATACTAACATAGCAATTCATCTCTAAAGAAAGGTCCTGAAATTCGCACTGGCCTAATGAAGGATAATATGGATGTAGGTTGCCCTAGTACTTATCGGGGCTTGCACCTGATTTCTGACATCTGTAGATAAATGTTGTCGCTGGTCATGAGTTTATCATCTCCACGGATCCCAAATACAACGAATGCTGTGATGACAAGGTCATGTGGGTGGACTACGTGCGTGCCCTACTTCTGATATCTCCGGCTCCACTGATTTCATTATCCAATCACTTGCAGCAAAACTTGCCGAAGGTTACAGCGCCCGGAAAACTTATCTACGTTGACGATGGTCAGTAGTACCATCTTTAAGCAAACAGTGGAGGTTCTGATTTCTCCGTTTCTACCTCTTCATAGGGATATTGTCTCTTCTTGTCCTTTCCATTGATGGTACAAACGTCCATGTTCGCACGTTGAACAACGGCACGCTCTCTTCTCGCAAGGGTGTTAACCTGCCGAAAGCCGATGTCGACCTCCCCGCTCTCTCTGAAAAGGATAAAAAAGATTTGCAGTTTGGGGTTCGCAATGGTGTTGACATGATCTTCGCTTCATTCATTCGCCGGGCCCAAGATGTCAAGGATATCAGGACGGTCTTAGGCCCCGAAGGTGCTAACATCAAGATCATTGTGAAGATCGAAAACGAACAGGGCGTTGCCAATTTTGACGAAATTCTGAAAGAGACAGACGGTGTAATGGTAGCCCGTGGCGATCTTGGTATCGAGATTCCTGCTAGTCAAGTCTTCCTGGCTCAGAAAATGATGATTGCCAAGTGCAATATCGCAGGCAAGCCGGTCATAGTGGCCACCCAGATGCTTGAGGTAAGTTTTTCTTGTGATCGCATTGGCCTGCAGGTTCTGATGCAGCTTTCGTACACAGTCCATGACGGTCAGACACCCGTGTATGATTTCCTATAATCCCTCTTACTAATACTCGTTGCAGTATAACCCTCGACCTACTCGGGCTGAGGTCAGCGATGTCGCTAATGCCGTACTGGATGGCGCAGATTGTGTCATGCTATCTGGAGAGACTGCAAAGGGAGCATACCCCATCCAATCTGGTGCGTTGCCTTCTATTGTGCTTGTCTGAAGTGACGCTCAGTCATTTTGTTTAAGTTCTGATGATGGCTGAGACCTGTCTACTTGCCGAGTCTGCCATATGTTACCCGCCTTTGTATGACGAGCTCAGAGCAATTCAGCCACGCCCAACTGAGACCGTGGAAACCGTTGCAATTGCTGCAGTTGCTGCTGCTTCCGAGCAGGACGCAAGTGCAATTCTCGTTTTATCCACAAGTGGAAACACCGCCCGCCTGATTTCAAAATATCATCCCAGAGTTCCTATTCTTACAGGCCAGTTTTTTTAAATTTAGTTTGTCCCGTTATCTGATATTTTTAATCATCAATAGTGACTCGTAATGAGCAAACCGCGCGTCAAATTCATCTCCACCGTGGCTGCTATCCGTTCTGGTATGCCGAGCCCAGAGGTATCCATGAACATCAATGGCAAAAGGATGTAAGGGAAATCCACTCGCATCATCGCACCCATTCACTGACCATGATTGGCTCTCCAGGTCGACAATCGCATCCGATTTGGACTTCGCAATGCACTGGCGTTGAACATCATTACCCCTGGTTCCGCGATCATTGCTGTACAGGGCTGGAAAGGGGGCCTTGGACATACCAACACATTGCGCATCCTCAGCGTCCCAACAGATTCGGCAGACTTGGAGATGCAGCCTCTGGGAGCTTAAGTGTATCGATGAATTCAATGAATAGACTGTAGTCCCGTCCTGTAAATACTATAGAATTGCAAAAATTAGCCTGTAAAATTCCCACGAGTCGAAACGCGTTACACCTAAGTCTGGAAACTTTTACCTGCCAGGTTATCCGAAAGTACGGTGGTCTTGTGGTCACCGTTCGTGCTTCCTGGTTGGCTCGTCAGACGGTTACGGTTACGACTGCATGACTTCTGTGTATTTGCGTGATGCGAGCAATGGTCGCAGGTCGCCTGGTCTCCCTGTCTACAATACTTCCTCCTTCTCGTCTTCTGCAGTCCAGGAGAAACTCGGACATCGCAACATCTCTCCTTGGTTGATCTCAATACCACTGCCAGTACGAGGTATAAGACTACAACCCCGTTTGCTTCTCAACCCTCGACGTCTCTATCAGTCCAGCGCATCACGCTTTGGTCGAGTTAAAGGCTGTGTGATACTGAGTCTTGGTATTCTGGGGTTTTTCTTTTCAATATTCGCCCTCGTGAAGCGATTTGGCACACGAGAGAAGAAATGGCCTCGTCCCTTTCTTGGAGACCCCCCTACCCTAGTCTATGGACGCGAGGACTTGCAGCGCATATGGCAATGGGAGATTGCTAGTGGACATTATCCCAGTCGCCGCCCAAGTAAGTAGGTGATTCTGGAGTAAACGCAACCCTTGACATATTTATTTGTAGTCCCTGAGCAGCTGAGATTTCAGGTGTCCCTAGTGAACCCCGGACTCCCGTCGCGTTCCAACGATTCCCAAAGTCCTCTTCATTATTTGGTCAATGGAACACGAGGGGTCGGCTCGCGACGAACATATCTGGACATCAGCGGCCGGCCTCGTAACGTTGCGTATCCCCCGCGTCCTGTACCAGGAAGTGTAGCAGATTTGGATGTAGTCATGGAACATTGTGACTTTTCAGAGAACAAAGTACGCCTTAGTGTCATGATTTTCATGCCCCCACCTGATTGTTTAGTATGTACGGGATTGCTTGGAAGTGCTCCGTGTCGGAGCAGGTTTAGATAACGGAAACCGGCTTCGAAGAGGGAATTTAGACGACTGGAAGTATATCTATGTGGAGGCATCAGATACTGCTATTCATGAACAGAGTGAGGAAGCAGTCATTATGACTTCCCCGACCCGACCCGACGTCAAAGGCGATCCCGATGCCGGGCTCGTGAAAATGCGTGGTGTTCAATGGGAGATACCACCGATCGCTCTCCCGTCCGTGCCACAGTATCGTCCTTATGCATCACTGCCTACCCCTTGTGATCCTGTTCACCCTCGTTTATTCCATATGTTTTGGACGGGCCCGTTCACAGACAAACCGTATACCGCCTTACTGTCTTTCCTATATACCCAAAATACCGCTCTGCACCTCGAGGTTCCTCCCGATGCCACTGTGTGTCGTCCACAGTTCTGGATGTGGATCAATCCAGGTCCTGCAGCGGCAGTCCCCAACCCGTCTGCAATGCAAGAAATGTTTGCTCAACTCAAGGCTAATCCATGGGCAGCGCCGTTTCTGCATCCTCGGTTCAAAGATGTCATCCATTTCAAACTGTGGAACACTACCGAGCAGCTAGATGGAATACCAGAGCTGAAGGATGAATGGCGGAGCCGAGATCTTTTTAACTCTGGCGGGTATATCATTCCGGTCCCATCCTCAAATATACCGAAGAATTCCAGCGTGGCAGTCTCACCAGGCACACCTACAACCTCGCGCAATTCCGATCCTGATAATATCCTCGATCGCACTGGCTCTAAGTCATCCTCGACATACGATCGTTTATCTGTCATTTTATCAGATATGGCTCGTTTCATTCTTTGCCATCGGTTTGGCGGAATATACCTGGATGCAGATACTCTTTTCCTACGTGATTGGGAAGAGCTGTGGGGATGGAAGGGGGCTTTCGCCTACAGGTGGTCTCGCTTGAAGAGATACAACACTGCCGTACTGCATTTGAACAAAGGATCTGCATTGGGGCAATTTATATTTAGGACAGCATTGAAAAATGACTTGGATTTTCATCCGATGACGATAGCGCGGTATACACAAGATGCTCATCTTGAAGAACTTTTGCTTCGGCTTCCAGATGCCCTTTTTGATTCAGCATGGCTAAACACTGAAAATTACCAGCGAGATCGTCCCCCGCAGCCATATTTCACTGAGTAAGTATTTGTTTTATCATGCTATGATATAACTCATTTTTTGTTCAGCTTCGGGGATTTCTTTGACACTCCAGTCGTCAGTAGCGCTGCTCCTGGAGCGCTTGGCCTCGATGGATTCTTTAAGGGAGCATTCTCCTATCATTTTCATAATTTCTGGTCTGCAACTACATCTATTAATATTTGGGTCTTGCGCTAAAAGACTTGTCAGGTGGAAACCTTTCGACCCGATACGAAATTGGCCCGATCTGGGCCCTCGGTTCGCTGCTAGTGAACGCATGGTACAAACAGCAAGCGGATATAACAACACAGGCAAAGAGCATCCGCCTGACAAACGAGATCTTGACTGGGCGACTGTTTTGAAAAGAACATTCGAGGCTTACATTCGTGGAGAACAACCTAATATGTATGGGGAATGGCTTCGATGGTAAAATAATCTGGAAGCCTCGCGTGTAACGCGTGGAAGCCAGTCGCATATAGTAGTTTATTTGCACTTTAACTTATTATATAAGTACTAGAACGAACTCACTTGTGGACACGTTTGTACCATGCTATGCTAATTATATAAAAAAGTCAGAGCCGAACAATCCATGCAGGCCTCCATGCCTCCTGTTAAATGTGCGACAATTCTTGTTTGGCTGTCCTACAGTTCGCGCTTGGCTTGCGCAGCATTGACTGCGGCTCTAAGGGTGGCAATGACCTCCACAGGTTTCTGAGCCCCAAAGATGGCAGTCCCGGCGACGATGACATTGCTTCCTGAGTAGGAGCATACAATTATTGATCCGTGGAAACCGTAGTGAAGAAAGACTCGCCGGCATTGGCACACGCATCGATGGTTTTCGGCCCAACACCTCCGTCAACTTCAATGTCCTTGTCGGGAAATCGTTTACGGAGTTCAGCCACCTTCGGAACGCATCGTTCTAGAAATTTTTGTCCGCCCCGACCTGTCATGTGTGCATTAGCCGTGCAGTTGCTCGTAGAGAATTAGGGCTACCTGGATATACTGTCATGACAAGAAGCATATCTGCTGCATTCCCAATGTCATCCGTAATTGCTGCGGAAGGTGTATCGGGAGAAATAGCGACGCCGACTTTCATACTTCTCCTGCGGATGGCATCGATAAGTGATATAGGATCACCTAAGATAGGCAATGCGGTCAGGATAGAGGCGCAGATAGCATGACTACTGACTTGTTGCTTCCAAATGGAAACAGTAAAGAGAGCCGCCCGCGTCGGCAACGTCGTTCACCCACTGATGACTGTCAACCAGGTTGTGGAAGATAAAAGTTTCTCACTTTTTCGGGCTGAGATACCATCATATGGCAATCCATGAATATTCCGGGAACATCCTTTGAAACGGAAGCGAGAACAGGTGGTCCTGTGTGGGACTATGTCTATATTCGGGTACAGGAGAGGAGTAACGATGCTTACCGATAGTGATGTTAGGTACAAAATGGCTGTCATTTTGTTGGTTCGGATGAGCAATACTCCCTAGGAGACGATTGAGTTGGATTCACCCGTCCATAACATCTGCGCGAGGTGAAATAAATGAAACATTGAGGAAACGATGGGTGGTTACCCATATGAAGCCATTCCGCGCCTCCTTTGATCATACGTGTACATTCAGCGGTTAAACATCCAAAGTCTGAAGCCAAGATGGAAGGGGCTATGATGGCGCGTAGCATTTGAGATGATAGCGATGCAGAGCGATGCTCGCGACTGCGAAAAGCAGTGACGGCAGCGATGATCGCCGGCCCGATCAATTAGTGATCATACGCAACGTAACCACGTTGCCAGATATTTAAAAGAAAAAAAAAGACATTCCCTCACCATCTTCGTTCCATCTTCGTCCCTTTCTTGTCTTGCAAAATGTTTTCCAAGCTTGCCATCGCTTATCTGCTTGCCTCCTTCGTCGTCGTCATTGCAGCCCCTGAATTGCAGCATCGTCAAAGTACGCGATGAACTCACCCCTGTCCTGCCTCAATTCTAACCCCCAACCCAAGTTGACAGCGCCTTTAGCTCTCTCACTTCTGCTGCAGCATCTGTCATCACTCAAGATGGTTTGTTATTCATCCAATTCTTATCTGTTGCTCGGTATTCAATCGTGCCTATCAGGTAGTTCCGTCTTTAGCGAAGCAACGTCTGTTGCTGGTTCAGTCGGCAGTCAAATCACGAGTGTTGCCGGCGGCGTGTTCGAAACTGTAACATGTGAGCCCCACATCTGACACTTTCTCTGACTCTCTCTCACTTCATTCGTCCTTAGCTGTTGGGGGCCAGGCATACACAATTCTCACCAGTGAAGGTGGTCAAGCACTCACCCTCGCTGAATCGGGTGCTGGCGTTGTTACGTCCGTCTTTGGATCCGTGTACACCGTTGCAACTAGTGCAGCAGCGTCGGCGGCATCAAGTGCTGCGAGTAATGCTGCTTATGGATCCCCGTCACTTGGCTTCACCTCCTCCCACGCCATCGGCATTGCTACACTCATTGGCGGCACTCTTCTTGGTGCTTTGATTACCTTGTAAGCTGGACACTCGAAGACATTGCAAAGACATTGCGGACTGTAGATACTTAGTAAAATGGTGGCAATGTATCCTATCTCATTCCCTATTATATGAATACCCAGCCCTGAATTTCATGGTCCATTCAAATTACGGTGTCCTGCCTGCATTTACTCAAGTTAAAAACTACAGGGCGTATAAGAATCTGTGAAGCACAGGATGAAGCAATGTGATTAGATGTCAGTGTGGTGTTCCCACAGCACACTCGCCGTCTGCGCAGATGGTGTCACAACCTGCAGCCAGGATAGTGTCTATGAGACAATCGGGATCCAAACTAAGCGGAGTACCTCAGAGATCAATTGACCTCGAGGATTGAATCCTCTGCCCGGAGCAGAAGCCGTTTCGTAGCTGATTCAGTGAGCCGAAAGACCTTGTATAAAGCCCTTGTGGATCAACCCATTGAGATCCAGTGGGATAAAACGGCAACAGTGAACAGATACAAACCTTGCAACGCCGACGACAATCAAAGTGAGAATGATGATAGCTGCTATATCTCGAGGCTGGTCTCGCCGTCTACGACTTCCCCTTTGTCGGGCTAGCCACTGCAGTGGACCAAGAAGAGGTGCAGAAAGCAGCATGTGAACGAGAGATCCCGCTCCAACCATGGGCAGGCCCAGTACGAACCTCCGAATGAAGCTCTTCACCACACCGGGCCTTGGGCGGGGTTTGGGGGGTGACATCAGTGGAGAAGCTGCTGTACCACTAGTCCTCGGCATGACTTTGATACCCTCGTCCAAGGCACCAACAATATCCCCATCCCTGAGGATACGAAGTGTTGCAGTAATCAGATCATGAGTCAGGTCGAATGGAGAAACACCGAAAAATGGAGAGTAGTAGTAATGTGTTGGTTCTTCGAATGCAGACAAGAAGAAAGTGGTGATGAAAGATGCAAGCATTACAATGCACATGAAGATAATTCCAGAAAGGCCCCCAACGATGACTACGAAGGCATCAAACGCCGTCAGCAGTGTTACTCTTAGGCGGTACCAAATGAATTGAAACATGCCTTGATTGGTGGCAATCCCTGCGATTCGAGTGCGAGTGAACCGGTACTTGTAATGGCATTGTGGGCAAGAGAAGAAGGCACTGTTGGATGCAGCTGTTGTTCTCCACGTCTGAAGGCACTTGATATGCACGTACTATATATCAACTCGGAATTTAGCATCAGTACATTGATGATTTCAAGGCTTACTACTTACGCTGATTGACCCTTTACAGAGGCAAGGGCGAATAAGGCGGCCGAGCTCACGTTCAGCAGCAAGACCATCCAAACAGATACGACATTGTTTCTCTGCAGGGCCGTCCGATGGTTCTGACATTGGCTAGCGCTTATCCACGAGTCCTAGAAGATAGTCGTTCACTGTATCATGCATCATGTATCTGTCACTGGCAGTCAACCATAAATATGTCACGTGCATATCGTTGACTACGAGTGGCAAGCACTTCCACCCATCGTCGAAAGACGAATGAGTGACAATGCGCAGAACAGTCCAGGATCCTCGAATACTCATATCAGAATTGTTGGCGCTTTCGCAGGTGTAGGAAGTGGTAGGTGATAACAATCTTAGCAACGGCAAATTGACTATATTCTCTCTCAATCACAAGGTTTAACCAAAGTATTCCTCTACAAGTCGTTCTGTTCGTTTGTTGAACTAGGCTGCACAGGTTGCCGTGGGACATGGGTGAGCTTGGTTTTGGGATGTCAGCAAGTCTACTATGAGCACCGTTGATTCCACACTGAGCTTTCGGTCGTCGACAGTTATTCGATGCCCTGAAATAATTGCCCTGGGATCGAGATTTGACACTATCAAGACTCGCTTGCAATGCTCGCCACCTGGCACATACCGTTCGGCTTTCGATGTGCTAACTAGAATAATTCGAAACGAAGTATGTATCCTAGACTATATCATTGGGCTGTCTGGTTATATCAAAGAACTATCTCATTCGGATTGTAGGGTGTCCTTGCCTTGTACAAGGGAGCCACTCCTCCTGCCGTAGGTTGGGCTGCGATAGACTCTGTGCTCCTGGGATCTTTGCATAACTATCGTCTTTTGCTTCTCCGGCATGGCATGACGGAACCCACACCAGGAACAGGGTCTCCTCGTTTAACGCTGTTAGCCCACGGCATTGCCGGCTTCTTTGCTGGGTTGACCAGGTTTTATCGTGTTATCTTCTTTCGTGCGCCAAGTCTGACGTATTGGTTGTTTATCCAGCACTGTAATCGCCACGCCCATGGAACTCCTCAAAGGTTTTTTCCGGCCTCGTTGCATATCCAGGCATGACATTCATACGTTTTTAGTTAAGCTGCAACTGCAATCTCAAAAGTCTGTTTCCGATCGTCAATTCAAGGGACCTGTGGACTGTGCGCGGCAAATCATTCGGACACAAGGCGTAACGGGCATGTGGTCAGGTTTCACGGGCAGCCTTGCGTTCAGGTGTAACTTTTTCTGGATGTTTTTATCATTTGAGGTACATGCCACCGGACAATCTAGAGGTCGACTGACAGTATCTCGCCAAGGCACTAATGCGGGGATTCACGCAATTCGCAGGAACGCCTTATGAGGTAGGTGTTGGCCTATTGCCAATCAACCCTCTCACCTTGTCCAGATAAGCACAGGCTCCGCGAATTTTATTTCTGGTGGCCTCGGTTCTTTTGCCTTTTGGATCATTGGCATTCCTGCTGATAACGTAAAAAAGTAAGTTACGAGAAGATGTCCTATAGCCTGCGTTGGTTCTCTAATCAACTTCTCCGACGTAGTCGGTTGATGGCATACCCCCACCCCCTCCCTTATCCTTATCCTCCGCCACCATCCTCAATTCCCATGAAAAGACCATCTTTTCTCGTCATTGCCAGGCGCGTATATACTCGGGAGGGTATACGCGGCTTTTACCGCGGGTTAGGACCCTGTCTTTTACGTGCATTCCCATCCAATGCGTGTGCGTTTTTCGTTTATGAGGGGATAATGAGAAATTTAGGTGCCGAGAAGGTATCACCTTGCGCCATATCTTCGTCAGTATCGTGGTGCTGATCCAGTGTTTTGGGACAGACACGTTGATGCGATTCACCGCCGATCGGTGTTCTGTCGTCAACAGTGGATTTAATCTCTTGTCCGCAATATGAGTTTCAGTTCAATGATCTAGTAGTTTTTATGTCGAAAGAAACACCAATATTCCCGTTCAGAACATCATTCCATGGAGGGCAAAGTTTGAATCTATTACTTGGAATATAGCTAGGGTCGCAATTAGATAGGAGAGACTAAATCATCAGGAGTTCCTTTGAGGGACAAGGAGCGATATATTGATGAAATTAATTGCGGGTAACGTGGCGTAGATAGTTGGTCAGAGATAGCATCGGGAAAACGTGCTTGGTGGTAAAGCAGATGGCCAGTTGCCCTTTGAGATGGCGGCCTCCCATTCCTCTGCATGAGAGCGATAGAGGTCCATTGCTACTCGCGCGTTCTCCAGCTGGGATATCATGAGCTAAGCGCGTTCGCTCAATATAACATTATATGATACTAACGGGATGTTGCTGACCCTCTTGGCAACGCCTGCACATCAGCTGCCACGCTAGGGTTTGAAGACCGACAATTTGATGAGGGGAGCGCAGGGCGTTTCTGAAAGGCTAAGCGCCACAGGGATCAGGTGACATGAGGCATAAAAGATGCGAGCCTACTTGGTAAAGAGCGACATCTCTTGTGGACACCGCGGGATGTGGAATTCCAAGGACTAGCCAATATATCACAATTCATTTCATCTTCAGGGGAGTGAGCTCACCTGAAAGATCGTTCCATATGCTGTGGCCGACAAGGATTTTGCCTTTGATGAGATTCGAAACATACTGTTGTACTGCAGTGAAAGACCAAGCTTCGCCTAGGTGTTTTGATGAGCGACAAGAGTAAAAATGAGTTAGTCGTTTCATGAACTTGAGTTGAGATGAGAATCTAATATTCCAGTCGTTGACGTCCTATAGTCAGTAACCTGTGGCAAGCCAATCAACTCCTCGGGAAAGAAGATGGGGGCAAGAGGAAGGAAATTCATACTTGCATAGTCGGCGCCACATATTTATCGAAGACCGTTCGCCCTCGATAGTCTACGATAGACACCCGGCTAAGGTCCTCTGTCTTCAAATGAGCGAGAAGCATGCGAAACTGGTGCGTACGCAAGCATAGACGTAGTGCCGCCTGGTCCTACACCGACATTAGAACAGGAGATGGCAAAATATTGTTCTTCAGATGGAGCGGGGGCCATTTGTGCTAGTTCGTAGCAGAATCCACCGGGAGGGGTACCCAACGTTTACAGGAACAATAACAGGAAAGCGAGACTTTGGGATTTGAATTTGTACCCAGCTCGACATTTCCAACTGGTCCCTTCGAGAACGGAAACGAGATCTGTGACAGGGTAGGATGCAACATTAAATTTTCGAATTTATTTGCCGTTATTCGTCGACGGCATGAGGAGATATTGACGTCCAGCAAACGACATGTTTCGTAACTTGAGCAGGACGCTCGACTAAGTTTCGTGGAGGTTCTGAAGTGTTAGAGGAAAAAGACCCCAGCCGCTGGAGAGCCAGCTTCCTAGATGGTCGAGGATGCCCCGGTGTAATCGCGCGTAAAGAAGCCATAACACGTTCAGAGAACTTGAGAAACTGTAATTACGGTCAAAAATGTCCCATAAATTACCAATTTTTATTGAGAAGATCTGATTTGCTGTCTGGGATCTGGCGGGAAGACGTCAGTGGGTCGTAGATCAGATTCGAGAGGACGATGGCCAAAATGAGATAGCACGGGAGGTACAGATCACGACGGGAACGGGAGACCATAGAAAGGGTATAAGCTGTTGACGAATAGGACATTTTCTCCTTGGATATAATATAGTCGGGATCAGGAGGATGGTAATATATTGCGCAGAGATGGAGCTCGGGAATGACTGAATGGCGTTCGGGAAGGCCAGAAGAATGAAAAAAGACATGACTAGTACAACACGAGGGCCTGCCGCAGATCGTTTCGACACTAATTGGTTGTACCTGCATCAACACCAAATATAGCCATACACACTTCTATCTATCCATACGCCGCTTTAGGAAACGCCAATGTCGTTCCTCCCTTCCGTTATGTCTGAATATCCTATTTGCCGGCAGCCGCCCAAGTTGGCGAGGTGGCCGCCCCATCCACAGCATACCCAACACCTCTTCTGCCTTCTTCCAATTCCCGTACATCTGACCCCATATACGTTCAGTTGA
>QFEU01007024.1:0-20894 GCA_003316345.1 Tricholoma terreum | reverse complement strand
GGCTGCCGCGTACAGATAGCCGTTCGTGAGGGATGAGGCAAGGTGTTCCTCGCACTGCTCTGTGCCGAGCAGAGGGAGAAGAGCTGAGATGTCTTGGATACCAGTCGTAAGCGTGCTGGTGATAGCACTACCGCCAGAACCAACGTCCATGATAAGATCCACTTGAGCGTCAAATCCGCGGTCCCAGGAGAGGCTGATCTTCACGCACAAGGTGAAGGTGCTATTGATCTTATGAAATATAGTAAGTCAATTAATGGAGGATACTGAAGGTCTACCCACATTCCTTCGATGATTGATGGTGGAGAGGGACAAGTGTCGTATGGGACCCAAACAACATTATAATATGTAGCTCAAGCGCGCATGTCATATGACAGGCTTCCGAGTCAGAGATGGCCATTCCATGTACATAACTTGCCACAAATCGTGATGCACACCCACGCCTATTGTTTCACCTGGGTCAATGTCGAACATGTCGAACCTGCCGCTGCGCACAGCTGGCTCTTCACGTCAGCACAACGTATGATTCTATGAACCAGACCCGCATGGTCTGTGCAATCCAGTGTTGTTTCATCACCAACGTCATCGAAGGAAGTAGACCACAAGCAGAAATCGAAAGAGATCATGTGCTCAGTTACATCTACTGCTTCTCCTGGACACAAATCGGGGTGCGAGTGGCTGCCGGATTATAAGGACAGGGGCGCCATGCAAAGAATCTTGAATGGTGAGGATCCGTGTTTTGCATGGTTTTCGGCCCCGTACATTAATAGCTGATGATCTCTGCAGATCGGGCAAAACCATTAATGCAGAGTACAACATCGACCCCACACGAATTGGAGTTTTAGAATTCCCATATGACGAGGCGGTCTGGACGAAATAGGTAATTGTGAGTGCCGTAGGGATGTGAGTACAAAATATTCCATACTCCAATGTGTGCCAATCACATTGACGACGATCAACAGTATTACATCCCTATCGGACACTCATCAGGATACTCATGTAGGGGGACGTCAAGGCTCTGATGCTGTAACTGAGGATCGATACGAGAGGGTCGTAGAGAGAAGACTACAGCAGAATGGCTTCGTGGTCGATGACGGCGTCATCCGTTAATGACCAAATTCCAATGACATAGATGGCTGGGTGGACGTGACGAGGCTGAAGAGGGAAAATATAAAAAGAGGAAGAAACTCAGGTGACGCACTTCTATTATATACTTGTGTTGCGCTGACAGTCTCCTTCAGCGAAGGATGACAGCGGCAAGAGCAGAATGAAATCGAAGGTACCTCCATCCATCACAGGCTCGCAGCGCCTTCTATCAATGCATATCGACCATCTATATCAGTGACTCAGGAAGCAGGCCTTCTGTCCTCGCTTCTCGAAGTTATGGACGCATTACCCGCCAAGAAAGAATCGAATCCAACCCCATCCTGGTTATCGCTCTATGACACTCAGCGCTCCCGAAGGCGATACGGTTGGATCTCTCACATCTCCGAATTCTGCGTCAGCAAACTCGAGTAACATCTCTACGCTTGAACCTGATGGTTCCCTCCGCTTCTACTAGCTGGACTACCACGAACACGAAGGAAAGCTAAGGGATGGAAGTGCTCGTTCTGGAGATGTCATTCTGTACATCTTCTATTTGGCTGAAGGCGAGGAGACCGTGAAAACGGCTCAGGCAGATTGTCCAGACGAAGCGCGGAGCGCCCAGGCTAATCGGCGGGGAAACATTTTACCATGTTATGAACTATAATAATTCACATTAATTGGGGTTCCAGCGCAACTTATTCGTGCTTCCGTGTGAGAAGGGTGTTGATAGGGACGAAGATGGGGGGATGTACGATACGAATGTGGTTCCAACCCCTCAAGACGTGTATGGCGAATTCGAAATGATCCCGAAGCAATTTGGGGTCAAATCGTGGCAGGGCTTGTCAAGAGAAAATACGCGTTAGGGGAGAAGAACGTGCCGCAAGGGAGAGCCAATGGCTCAAGGTGGTATATAGCTTCAATGGTATGCTCACCCTCTATCTCTTAGTTATAATGTGTGCCTTCGATACTAATGAATGCCTTTGTTGTCCAGATTCGGAGGAGTCACGGAGAAAAATGCTCCAGCAAACCCACCCAATGCAGGGTACGTACTCGGCATCCAAATTTAGCGGGTGAACACATGGCTAACTCATAGCTCATTGTTCAGCATTTTGAACGATTGACGCCGGGACCATGAGGCAGGCTTGTGGCCATGTAAGGTTTGGCGGGAGGCCGGTGCGTGTTATTTGTTGTTTTCATTCCTCCACAACCACCAGCGGGGTCCGATGAGGATGACGGATCACCAGTGCGGAAGATGGATGCTGGCCGCAGGAGCCTACGCGGAGGAAGTTGGTTGAAGTTGTCATCAGACGTGTGACCACCGTATCAAGGGGTTAAATATTTCTAGGTCAGAAAAAGGGCATCGTGCGTAACGAGTACTGACCTACCGTGAGGCATACCGTGCACGTAACTCTGTCAGATTTCTTGGTACTGCCCAGCGTGTGTGGGCAAGCAGACGACGCAAAATCACATCACAAAGTCAGTCTTGTCCAATTCTAAAGACATGATCACGATAGAAGAGCGATTGAGGCATCAATTTCTTTTTACTACTTGTATGATAACCAAATGCAAGGACGTACACTAAACGAATATAACCTGTAGCATTCACAAACGCAAGCCTAGGGACGATGATGATAGAATAAACTAAGCAACGGAGGGAAATCTGGGTTTGTATGTGAGTTCAGGGTTCAGGACAGAGGGTGTGAGATTATGATTAGGAATAGATGAATGGTGTATAGTGGGCGGGATGGAATAGTGAACAGCAGGATAGGATCATAACGACGGATAGAGGAATAAAAGAATAAAGGATAAGTTGGAACTGAACAACCGCCCAAAGAGATACAACTGCTTCTAACTTAGTCTCGTTCTCCATCTCAAACTTTTTCTTTATCGCACTCACTACCGAGAAAACTCGACAAACGAAAAACGAAAGCTTGTGTTTGTCGCGCTCCCAGTCGTTGTCCTAAAGAAGATGTACCTCACAAGTGCGTATCATTCGTCATCGGGTCTAGAGATGTGTTCCGATTCCGCTTTTCAAAGGTTCCCATCACCTTCAACTTCAGTGAAAGCAGCACACTCGCAAAACCGAGGACATCTCGCTCCTTTAAATTTATGACTTATGCATCCTGGCTCTGGCCTTCAGCTCTGCTTAGCACAAGGTTTCTCCCTCCGCAACACACGTTAGACCGCTTCGTGTCTAACTTTTCACTTGTCAGTCTCGCCAGCATCTCCTTCCTCCCCAAATCCAAAACTTGTGCTAATTTCAACCACCCAGCCTTCTCCCCGCAAAAATGTTTATACTTCTCTCTCCTCACTCTCCTCACTAGCAATTTCTACCCTGGTAGGACTCACTTCCCTGCTTTCCGCCGTCGTCTTTGGTCCCTTCTCCCATTCGTTTCAAGCTACCTCTTTTCTCACATGTACTTCGCGCATTCACCACACTTTCTGCATGCATGCACTGGCTACACCCTTCTGCTGCCCTTCCGCCGCCACGTTCATATGGGAGTCTGCGAGTGTACCTTTTGATGCATACATCACGCAACCCGTCTCCACCATCCCATTGTTGGCCCCC
Organism: Tricholoma terreum; assembly: GCA_003316345.1. Classification (NCBI taxonomy): domain Eukaryota; kingdom Fungi; phylum Basidiomycota; class Agaricomycetes; order Agaricales; family Tricholomataceae; genus Tricholoma; species Tricholoma terreum. Next base: position 17,242 of record QFEU01007024.1, on the reverse strand, counting down.
CTTCCCAACCAGCAATCATCTCCCTTGTGTCCAGCACCTCTTCTACCGCAGCGGAGGATACATTCCGCTACTTCGCCTACACCAAGCTCCGTGCCCTCTCATCTCCCACGTCCCCTTCAGGCACCTCGCATCGCACACAACTATTCAATGACCGGAACACACCTCTGGACCCACCTCGTCAGGGAAAGTCTTTTCATTCTCGGGAGGGATTATCAACTTTTCCTGAGGCGTGGCGCAGCTCCTCCCGTATCTGCCCCTCGAGTTCCTGCTGTTATACAAAAACCCTCTTCCCCAGTGGAAGTTGCTAAGCCCATCCCGCTGATCAAGAATTCAAACATATTCCAGTCGGGTGCGGGCAAGCAGAGTTCGATACGAAGGGTGGTGGAGGACTTAGGGTCGGATGGAGTGCTAGTGCAGGTGTTAGATGAGGGTGCGGAGAAGGTGAATGTGAAATTGGGTACGGCGATCCCAGAATTGTTCCGGAGTGTGCTGCATTCCCCTGGGAAGGATAATACGGTCGTGAAGAATGCTGTGCGGGTCAGGGGCGGGGCGGCTGCGGAGCTGTTCGGACCACCTCTTGCGGTGGAAGACGCTGTCTGTACGCCCGCTGTACGAGAAGTGGGTACCACCGCAGGGGAAAGAGCTTTCTGTGGACCCAGGAGAGGCTGAGTAAGCGTGTGGAAGGATGTGTGCCGAACCGAGAGTTGGATGTTGTCATTATCAATGGTAGGATACCTAGTCCTTTTCTTTTTCCGAGCTCATCCTTATGCATCCCCCCTCCCTCTCAGTCCTTTCCCACCTGATGTCCGCTTCCCTGAGAGAAGATGTGTATAGTGCTGCACCAGCGAGATATCCCCCGCATCCTCGTTTTTCCAGGTGGTGGAGGACTACTACGTCGAGGTGGGGGGATGGTGCCAAATCTGGACGGGAACTCGGAGATGGGGCTAGAGGAAAAGGAAAGAGAAGAACGAGAGCGTATGAGGGTAGAGGTGAAGCGCACGGGGGAAGTATTAGGTTTTGTTGAGGACGGTGTGTTTCTCACTTTCCTTGTTTCTGGTTTTCCCGTATCTTCCCATGCTGATGGTAACCTTGGAACAGGTCTGAAAGAAGGCGTAGCACGAATAGTGAGAACGTTTGGTGATAAGCTACTGGCGTTCAAGTTTCCGCCAAGGACGGCGAGGAAACTTCAGGGCTTTCTGGAGTATTGCTGATGTTGATTATTGTGATCGCCAGTGCAGACCGGAAATGAAAGTACCGCTGATTGTATGTGAAGCATTCCGCCTACTCGACATTGCACTTTGCAGCTCCATCGCATGATAAGACATCGTGATCCCTCTCAGGCGCCCGCACATTACGTGTCGTACACAGGAAGGGGCTACAATCCAGCGGCTGAACGGTGTCCGCCTCCTGCGACTGATGCAGTAACTTGTACTATAATCGATGCGTGATTGCAACGTTTGGTTTTTTAGCCGGCACATGCTACAAAGCTTGACAGACGTACCTACGCTCACACATCTGACTGATGGACAGACATCTGTCGGATAACTCTCTGGGGGCGAGAGTCCTCGGTGAAAAAATATCGATGGCTTCCAAGGTTTGGCTGTACCGTGGTTTCAGCCTAAGCCTCTCGCATCGAGTCGGAGGCATCCTAGATCATCGCCCAGAATTTAAATGCTCGACGCTCCAGGCTTGTGCCCTTTTCTGCATCGAGTGGCGCTCTCGCCCTAATTTCTGCGCGATGCCGTCCACTCTCCACGCTTGGGTCGCCATAGATCTTCACCACCGAGATGTATGTCACATGTCTGGCCCTGGCAACCCACAATACGGTTAGTTTTGATTCTCTGAGATACCCTGGAAGACTGACATGTGTGGAAACACTATCATGTACCAGATGAAGCTGATCAGGAGGCTACGGTACAAAACTGAGGCAATTTTTGGGCGGTTTTTGATTGCAAAACTGATACACTTGATCATAGATTGAACGGATGGACTATGGACTACGTCGGGTTCTCCTTTGGCTGGACTTTACGGGCCACTTTCTCACATTCGATGTCTCCCCCTTCGAACAGGATCCGTTAGCCCGTCGAGGCTGGGACGTTCAAGCTTCTGGGTCTTCAATGTCTCGCCTCCCTTCAGCTTGACCTTCATTTTCTATCTTCACATACAGGCTCTTCGAGAGCTTCACGCCGGACCAGTCGACGATCAGTGGGGTATAGAAGATCAGCAATGCTTCCTCAGGTGTGATGTGCCGCCAGAGAAGCTGCTCCTGCTAGTAGCCAGCATAGTCCGTGCCCAGAAACACCCTGTGCCATTTCAACAACTCTAGCAACTGGGGGTATGGCGCGCGCGCCCCATGTCTAGTCTTATTTCATTCCATAAGTAGAATCTCCAGAATCTCCAACTCAACGATGGTCTAATCGAGATTGATCTCTGCAGGCTCCGCGTTCTGCTCCTCGAAGACTGGCTTCTTCTCGAACATGGCCTTTGGAACCCTCCACGTCATTCCGAACTGTATTCCGGCCTTGAGAAAACCCATGCTTCGTCCAGTATACTCGTACCTATAGGCGCACCCAGGTTTACGTGATCATTTACCGTCCTCTTCAGCGTCGGCGATAAGATCTAATTACTTGTTTGACCATAGCCGCATTTAGGTTTAGGTGACCAAAGGAGAATTCGGTAGCGGTGGCAACAACAGGAGGAATGGTGCTCGACATTGGAGGCTGCCAAGGATATGCCCAGGAGGATGGAGGCAGTGTATGGTATCAAGTGAGGCAGCGAATACGCCAATAAGGGGGAGCGTGGGGAGGGACTTCACGCACGGCGAGAGTGCTACGAGATACTAGTTGGAATGCTGAGATAGGAACCAGGTACGTGTGTAGGAGGGGATGGGAAGGCGAATAGAGTGAGGTGCGATTGGCTCCTGTTTTGATTGAGTTGTCAGTGGTTGGGTATGGAGGGAAAGATACTGGTGCGCGTGGGTCTGTGGAAAGACATAGTAAGGATGAAATACAAGGGCGGGTGGGTGACGAAAACGAGAACTCGAAAGGGATAATTCGAAATTTGGCTGACTCGGAGGGGAGTGTTCGCGACGCGCCCTAGTAAACTTTCTGTAACTCCCGTTTGGGCAGTTCCCCAAACGGGAATGCTGCTTCAGCTTCTCTCGATTATACCAGTCCATACTAGGCTGTTGACTAATAACTTGAAAGTAACACAAACCATCGCCTTTGGGTAATCTCAGCAACCAACTGTTGACAGGTGACGACCTGCCATAGACTTCAAATCGGTAGAGTGCTACAGCCGACTTGGAGTGGTACGACCCACGATGCCCTCGTCATCATCATGGACTCTACCACTACTCCTCCGTCGGGATCACACCTGGTACCCAACCTTCATCTTCCCTTCAACGCCCTTGCTTACGATATGTTTAGGCTCGCTACAGTCGTGGAACAAGTCCTGCATTACGAGTGGGTATATCGAAGTGTTGGTGATGTTACCTGGTACTTATGAGGGATTATGTGAGATTTGTTTCCTGTTATTCTTTTTTTTCTCGCTTGTCCTTTGCTGGGAGGGATTTTTTGGGACGTGAGGGTGGGCTCGTCGGTGTCTATGGTTGGGCGCTTAATGCAGGTCTGGAGGTGAGGAAGTTGGGAACTGGTCGAAGTGCCGGCACTGGGTGCCATCGGGCAGGGGCACGTTTGTGCCTTCTGCTGGTCATCGAGTGAAATGGGGCAGGCTCCTGGGGGTCGTCATGAACGACACGGGAATCCCTTCCGAATGGAACCTCCCATCAACAACGTTGGTCAATGCGACCCGTAGAGATTGTTGCGTCGCGTTGCGGTCTCGCTCCAGGGTGGCTTCGAACGCCATCTTCCTGTACCATTGCTCCTTTATCCTCATTGCTTCGCCTGTCTTTCAAACCATGATGACTGACCCGTTGTTCTGCCTACAGTGGCCAGGTGTATGGAAGATGGGGACCTTGCTCGACCTGGGTATCCCGCTGCTGCAGGCGGCATGTGGCCTTTCGAATCGGTCATCCTCCTAATTATGTCACGCTCCTCGTGCTCACCGTGCCATATTGACTTAAATACACTCCCGTGCTGTTGGCCCCGTCCTAAACCAGACAAATTTAGATAAACTAGGGCCCCCAACTGTGCCAGACCCGGACATGTCGAGGTTGAAATACAGGTTCAAGTGGAGTTGGTTGAGTGAGCAGAGACTTGTATGTCAGCTCCGTTCTTCTCTTTTACCCTCCGCTGATGACACCCCTTCCAGCTGCTCTTCTTCCCAAGGCATCATGTCTATGACACAGTGGTGAAGACGACAGCTCCGGTGCAGCACATCTCGCCAATGAGCCGCATACGGACTCTGACGATATACCGGAATCACTGGGAGCGTCCCCACACCACCTGAGTATTGGAAAATTGGCTTTTCGGAGACCCCGGAGGCGGCAGTGAGATGCACAGATGGAAGAGGGAGGCGAGGTGCGGAGATGTGGGGGGAAGTATAACAGGCGCCAGAGAGTTGACCGGCGGGTGGATGATAAGAGGTTCGTTTCAATAGATATGATTTCTAGCCTTGACTTGCGAGAGGATGACATGGTCTAGTTAGGAGGGCATATCGTTCACAAGCTTGTTGGTTTACTACCACAACTCGAGTAACGCCGTCAGTGGTATGATTTCTGACGTTGACTTGTACACACCGTGATAATATAGACGCGAAGGGGGTCGCTCCTACGCCCTCCTTCATCGTGCTTGATCGTCGATCTACTACGATTATTGGAAAGCCCTGCAAGCTGTACGACGATACGAAAGCTAGTGTATTCTTCATCCCGACTATGCGACGCACGAAGTGTCTTCACGAGTGGCTGACATCCTAGTGCATCATAACCACTCTCTCCATCACCAGCAATACCCCCATCGCTTCCGATTCTTCCACATCTCATCCAAACCCTCTAGGTCCTGGAAGTCCGGTAGATCTTCTAAACTCAAAACTCCCAAGGTCAAACCTAAGAACGTACCCTGCACGCCCACCCGCGGCGTCCGCTGCTTCTTCACCAAGCTCGAACTACTGGGCCAGCACTTGTTGATCAGTCCAGGGAGCTCAGCCAAGACGCCGAAGCATCTTTCACATTCCATTGCCGATGTCACCACTCAAGCAGCTGTCGTAGCCACAGACAATAGAGGCCTCTCAAGTTTTACCAACGCCCCCACCAACAATTCCTAATACTCCACTTCCAGCTCTGCCCACTCGCACAAATTCAGAATCGCACTCCAGAACTACGACCCAGACCCCGATGTGATTATCATGACGCTGGATCTCGACGGGCCTCACTCTGCTGCCACGTCCCCCGTTCCAAACCCCTCGCAACATCTGACGCACTGAATGAAAGGCTTACTTCTGCCATTATCATGGACGAAGCGAGCAGGTCGGCACGGGAGTGGGAGTGGAGATCCACAGTGTCCCGAGGGCTGCAAGAATGTGGATCGTTAGCGGGAGAGACGACTTTGATATCCTCAAGGAGATGGAAAGGACTCCGCCTATGAGCCCTGGGCTGAGTCCGCTGATGAGGAAGAGCTTGCAGATGTCGTCCAAAAGTCCGAAATTGATGGTGGGATACCTAGTCCTTTTCTTTTTCCGAGCTCATCCTTATGCATCCCCCCCCTCCCTCTCAGTCCTTTCCCACCTGATATCTGCTTCCCTGAAAGGGGATGCATCTGGTGCTGTGCAGCGAGGTACCTCCTGCATCCTCGAGGTGTTTCTCTCGTTTCTCCAGGCGGTGGAGGACTACCGCGCTGAGGTTTGGGGGATGGGGCTGACTCTAGACGAGGGAGAGAGGGGGGGAAAGGAAAGAGAAGAACGGGAGCATCTGGCAGAGGTGGAGCAAGTGGGGGAAGCGTTAGGGTTTGTTGAGGATGGTGCGTTCTTATTTCCGTCGTTTCTGCATGCTGGTGGTAACCTTGGGAGAGGTCCGAGGGGTGGCATGGCATGTGTGGGTCAGAACATTCGGTAGGGCATTCAAGTTTGCGCCAATGCCAGTGAAGAAACTCAGTGTTTTCTGGAGTATTCCTGATGACTTGGACTAGACGTGCAGCATGCCTAGCCCCTAATTGTTTTTGCATGATAATGTTTTGGTATTACGTGTCTTGTACATATCACCCTAAACAATAGGAATATGTAGAACCGTTGCATGTTCTGAATCTGGATATATGGAATGAAAGTATTTGACTCAGGGTAGCGAGAGCTATTCCGATTCTCCAGTGGTATCGCTCTTGTCCTGACCCGCTTCCAAAGCTACCTCCTCTATATGCAACGACGATTCTCCAGGGGGCAGTGGTCTGGGGTCCTCTCCTTCATTTCTACCATCGGCTGGCTGGTAAGGCAACCTATTTTGATCTAGTAACTCGATGTCGCGGAGGGCATATTCGCTGCGATTTGTAAGATTGAATTGGAGGATATTTCGAGACTCGGGCATAAAAGTAAGTTTGGAAGACTTCGGTACAGTACGATTCCATATCTTGAATTCCTCCACCACAAGTGTATCGGAATGTGGGATCGGGTATTTGCCTTCATTAACTGTGAGATAATTTTCAGGTACTAAGGAACGGTGGATGAGTCGAAGGGTGAGATAGTCTGATGGAGGACCAAAGAATCTGAGGGTGAACGAGTGAACGTAAGATAAAACTCTGCCCTCCACGAAGCCGTCAACCTCGACTGTTGTCCTCTGACTCTGTAGTTGATTCTGCTTCAAGGTGTCCTTCTGTGCTTCCGACAACTCGGCGTGGGATATAGATAGAATGTTTGGCAGAAGTTGGACGCTGTCCGGTATATTCTCCCCCACCCATGAGATGGAAGCACATGACATCATCTTGCGAATCGCTGCAAAAATACGTGCAAATTCGTCATCGCTGTATATGCCAGGAATGTCGATATGGATGACGTTTTGGCGACTTTTGAGTGCATGGAGCATGGCATCAAATGCACGCCCCCAAGGAAAGAACCTCACCCATTTGGAATTGGAGTGGGTCATCTCGATGAGCTCTTGGCTACTCCAGAATTCACGGCATCGCTCAAACCCACGTTCGAGTCTTTCCTCAACACCCTCTACTTCTTGCCTTAGTCGACTTTTCATCTTTTGTATTCTCTGGTCACACCGCTTTCGCCCATCCTCTTTCATTTCCCAATAGTTCGGATTCCAGCCCAATGAGTCCACACGGAAGGAGCTCTCGTTTTTAAGCCTCTCGTTCAAACGAATCCTGGGAGATGGGGCAGGAGAAGAAGCAGTAAGAGTGGATGTTAAGAGTTGCTTCCAGGCATCTCTAACGGCACGGTTGCATTGTGGTTGCACCTGCATGGCATCTGTCGCCCGTTGCAACAGCTTTGTCTCTGCCACATCCACTCTTGCTTCCATGGCTAATCTTCCTTTCTCTAGTCGTTCCCATGACCGTGTTCTCCACCTCCCTTCTAGTGCGTGTGGCACTGCATCTAACCCATATTTGGAGACAAGCAAATTGACGAAATGTTCGTAGGACTTTCTCAGCTTCTCCTCCCATCCATAGATTTCGTCAACAAACATCATCTCCATCTGCATTCGCTTCGTTATCAGCATCCGCTCCATGATATCCCGCTCATGGTGTTCCATTTCAATACCATGCACCTCTTTTGCCTCCCGTAAATCACTGTCCGTTTCTTTGTACAACCAATCCATGTAATCCGTGATCCACTTCCCTCGAGTACCATATAGATATTGAACATTCCTATCCAGCCTTCCTTGTTCCAGATACTGATGATCGCGTGTTCTATCAGATCCCTCAAGCTGTTCCTCTTCCTTTTGATCAGCCTCTCCCATATTCTGCATTTCGCTATTTGCGTCTCCCAATTTTAATGTCCAGACATTTTTCAGAGTGTCATGCTCAGGGCGATGGCCAGTCCCAAACCTCAAATCTATTTGATCAAGAATGGAGTGATAATGCTCCTGGAGTGCCATTCGCACCGTGACATCACTTGCAATTGGATCAGCTTTGTGCTTTATGGGGTGTCCAATCTTCGTCATCAGGATCCCATGCTCCAGATCAACTGTTACTGGATCGGCCGAGTAGAACCATGTCTCGTCATCTTGAACCACGCGGCCGGTTCTGGACTTTCCAGCATAAACTCTCGTCGTTCTCTCTGTGTGATGAAATATTGTGATGTAAAGTACATGTTCCCGAAGTATGAGTTTGGGATCATTGTCCTTGTACTGGCACGTGAGAGTGTAATAGAGAGTGAGAGCGGGATCGCTGAACTGCTTTACGAGTCCAGTGTATGAGGTAATTGTTTCAAGGAACTCTGTTGCACGAACTAATGGAAGAACCTTCTCGGTTTCTATATCCTCAGCACGGCTTGTACATGTAGGAAGAGGTGAGTGCTTGTCAAGTTTGAGTTTAATTTCAAGGGGAGGAGCGTCATCACCTTCGGGATTAAGCCCCCAAAGAATGATGCGAATGATAGATAATCCTGCTTCGAGACAGAGCCAATAGAGTGCTTCCTCTGACGATCTGACCCCTTGAACTGCACTGAAGCAGCCGATGTATCCTGCAACTGAAGCAACGATTCCAATGAAAAGGAGGATAAGGAATATCCACCTCAGGATGGAGCTGCCATTTGCCTCAATAATCCGGCCATGAATGGACAACAGCCTGTCCCTCGGAATCTCATCTGATGTGGTGGGTTGTACCTTCGACTCTACACCTTTCTCCAAATCGACGACCTCATAAGATGAACTTGTTTGTGGGTTTGCAACTGAGTGATCTGGAGCACCTGGAGTGAAAGGCGCAACCGGGCTAGGAGGAGCGGGGATTTCAGAATCGGCATGGCCAGTTTGAATTCTATCAGTGGTTGGATTGTGGGTCGGTGACGTTGCAGCAGCATCGCTGGAGACAATCAAGTTCTGGGTTGACGTTTGGACATGAGCCTTCAGCATGAGTCTTACTTGCCGCTCAAGGACCGAGAAGTGTTGATCCAGAGCGGTAGAGCGCGACTTTTGGTCCTTTAAATCAATGTCAAAGACCTTCTGCTCTGTCTCACTCAGACCATTCAGAATGAGCCGCTTCCTCGTGATCTCCAAGATCCTACTTTGAATCACAAGTTGAGTCATTGTCGCAGTCAGAAAGCCGCCGATAGCTCTGATGATGGGGAATGTCCACCGGACAAAAGGAGCAAGCGAATTAGGTTCGTGAAGGTTGAGATGAATGTAGGGTGTTATGCTGATGACGGAGCAAATAGCTGTGACAAGAATCATAAGGATATTCCATCTTCGAGTTTTCGAAGACAGGCTGATCTTGTTGCTATCATCAAGATGGAGCTCCTTCATCATCGACTCGAGGCGCTCCTCAGCGCAATAGCTCTTCCGATCCTCGTCGAGCATGACAAGCGAAAGATTCGCGCCTTGTGGTTTGAAACCAGCATCAGCCAAGACTTTGGCACCAGCGAACTTCAGTCGTGGAATAGAAATGCTGGACAGAAGGGTTTTGAAACCGGCTCTGGCGGCGCCGAGACTGCCAAAGATAGACATTGGAGTGGCTGCCGCATACAGATAGCCGTTTGTGAGGGATGAGGCAAGGTGTTCCTCACACTGCTCTGTACCGAGCAGCGGGAGAAGAGCTGAGATGTTTTGGATGCCGCTCGTAAGCGTGTTGGCAATAGCACTACTGCCAGAACCAGCCACTTCCATGACAAGATCTGATCAAAGCTTGAGCCTCCTAGGACAGGTTGATCTTTACGCACGAGGTGAAGGTTCTATCGATATTATGAACTATATTAATGGTATCTCGCGGATACTGAGAGTACCCACATCGTTGATGGTGGAGAACAAGCCTGATCACGTGTCGTAGTGCATTGTGTCTCTCCCCTTGTCCACCATCCTTTGCTTCTGTTCTTAACTGCGGACTCTTGCATGTGATGACCCGTGTCTGGAATCCTAGCTCTGGCCATGGCGAACGTTCTTGAGCTAAACTCTCGTGGTGATCGACAGTTGACGATGTCGATTTTTGTCCACCGAAGTACTTATGTGTTCGTCAATTGCAGTAACTCCATCAGCTCATCCCATGGTACAGAAGACACCCGCACTACCTTAACGACCGGTTCCTCTACCTCATTCTCTCGCAGCTCTATATAGTGGGTCGCAACATCACGTTCGACCGCTTCGCGTTTAACCTTTCACCCGCCCCTCGCAAATCCAAAACTTTTACTAATCTTAAGCCATCCAGTCTCCCCCCCGCATAAATTCTTACACTCAGACTCTCCTGCTGTGAGCCCCCGGATGCGGTGGACCCAGGAGAGGCTGAGCAGGCGCGCGGAAGTATGTCTGCCGAGCCGAGAGTTGGGATACTAGGACTTTGAAACTTTATGTGGCTCGCTGCGATGAATAACCCGACCATTGTCTTTGGGCTTTTGGAATTGAGGCCGTTTCATTCATCCGAATTACAGACTCCCGTCCTGGTTATCGTTGATGGTCTGAATGAATGTTAAAACCATGGTGATCAATATATGCCGTCTCCCAATCCGTGTCTATGACCAATAACTATCATCTTTCTACGTGTATGTGCTGTGTCTCGCAAAAGTCAACACCAACTGGATAATCTGGTTTGGATCACTTAGCCGTCACGCTCCGAACTTGGTTTGAAGTTGTAGAGCTACTTCTTGTCAGGACAGACTTATTGTCTGGTATATTAATATTTAATCTACTAGTAAACGGGTACAATAGAAACGGATAACCACCCTCCGTAGAATCCGTCGTGAAAGCCTGGGCCTGGATATTATACAACGTCGCGTATTCCTCGTTCGATGTTATTAAGTCTTTATGTATACTCGATTCTGCCATCTGCCCGTTCTTCATGCAGCTGTACCACCATCCGTCAATGAAGCCAGTCCCGAAGAAGACGAAGAACTCATAATTGGGTCTGCGAATTTTGCGAGGTGTCCGAAACGGCGAGTAACGAAAATTGTGGTCGCTTGCGTGTCCTCAGCCCATCGAATAATTCTAATTCGCTTTGGGTCAAGAGCAGAGCTTGGTTCATCTATGGCTACGAATTTGATCTTTGGTGAGCGTAGACGCATATAAATGTTCGTGAACTTGTATAAGGTCGCCAGTCAAGTAATGTCGAAGATCCGGGAAATTGAGAGTACTCACGCAACGACGCGTTGCTGCTCCCCTCCCAATGAATCGATATGAGAGTGCCTCGAGCAAGAACAAAGGTACGATACACAACCTGATATTTGTGCCGACAGTTCCGTGTTGTCACAAATGTCCTTGAAAGCCTGGCATCGTATTGTTTTCATTTGGGTCTTGCGGAAGGAACAGTCTCCATCTTATTATTGTCACCCGTCGTCGAGGTCGGATTGAAGACAGGATTCTGGATGAACTAAGGGATGCACCAATCTAAGTAGGCTCTATAACAATGCGCCTACATCAGACCATGCCAGTGAGATAGGCATACCATACTTTCCGCCCACATTCTGTTAAGATTTGATCAACATGACCGCTTCATGATTGGATTTTCGGATTCTGCACAGCTGTATCGCCCACCTGATAAGACAGCGTGTCATACACGAAGGAGCTGTAGTCCAGCGGCAGGATTGGCGATCAAGTCATGAATTTCCTTGCGACTACACTACTTTTGATAATCGATGTACGATTATCGGGCGTCGATTTTAACATTTGGCCCTTAGTCAGGGCATACTACGAAGCTTGACAGACGTACCTACGTTTAGGCATATCTGGCTGATGGGACTGGATGAACATGCTCGATAACCCTCTGGAGATGAGAGTCCTCAGCGTGAGAATGGCATCTGGAGTGTGGCTGTACGGGTACCCAGCTACAGTAATAGGTGTTGCTTGGCAGGCGGAGATTGCTGTAGCTGAGAATGAGATAAAACACGAACTAGCTCTGATGAATAACACCTAACGAAAGCACGATTTTTCAAACGGACATCGGAGTTGTTCGCGCCTGGCTCGGGGGAAAAGTGGTTGCGAATCCACGGGTTCGATAAAGTCGAAGATAAGACAAATTCGATTGAGGGGCAACGCACTCAGGGATTCCTCAGAAGGTGAGTATACCATGATCTTCTCGGGGGCCCTGATCGATGGAGTAGTAGTAGTTCCAAATTTTGCTCATGGAAGGTTGAAACAAAGAAGGGATGTGTCGGCTATGCTCATATCCAACCCCGACGAATCCTGCAAATAATGAAACAAGCATTTCAGTTTGAGGTAGAGAAATTGGGTCTGGGTTCTGTTTGTTGCGGCCGCAGTGCTTGCCCGGCGCCTATTCAACCGCTGGGAACCGACTCAATTGAGATATCTAAGTCATCCTTCGGATCAGGATCTTGTGTCACCATAGCCTGTCTTCTCATCATTAGGACATTTAATGGTCTTGCTGCCTCGTCCCGAAATCGATCATGAGTAAGTTACGGTCATGAATATCTGTGAAATGCTTCCGCACGTCGGATACCTGTCAATACAATATTATATTTGGGCATGGACGCTTCCGTACAACGACTGTCTTGAACACCAGGGCAGCAGTGACCACATCGGTTCATGTGCTGAGGATATACTAGGAAAGTCACCGAGGTGTCAAAGCTTAATTACACGTATAACAATGATGCGTATTCGACACCTGCCTTCCGTGTAGGATAACCTCCTTCGAATGATCAAGCCGAACAGTTGGTCTCAATTCAATGTTTCTTCTGAAACTTTTGGCTTATTTGTTTGGATACATCGATGGGTGGAACTGGAAGATATGTCAGCCACAAGAAGTACACATACCATGAAGTGAAGTCCCCCATAGGAAGCGGACTGGAGGATGAAATCCGGTCCCTCCTGTTGAACAGATCCACGAGATTTTAGTGTTGCAGCTGATTGGGCATCAAAGTGGAAAGGTCTGGTCCAGGAAAGTACTGCCACCTGAGCGCACTGAATTAACATAGCTCAGGCTCCGATTGTAATTGAATTTGTAGGAGTGTAGAATAACTCACAGTGGCAGAGTTTCGGGTTCTTATGCCGCTGATATCTGCGTATAGGATTCTTCGAGAGCCAGATGACACGGAACCAAGCAGCTCTGAGTTCCGTTCATTGCCAATGAAGGGAAACCTGTGCTGCGTGGGAAGCTTCGGAGTCAGAGAAACCAAATTTGTCATTTCCACTGTCCAGGGGTAAGGAGCGTTTTTTTTGGTGGCCTCAGTAGGCCTCAGTTTGCGTTTTTGAGTAGTACGCGGCAGAGCTCGTCACGGTCACAGGACGGGAAAGGATTCTGTGCACGTGATACGACAACTTGGCAAACGTTCCGAAACGTTAACCAAACCGCCTCAGTTCCCGTCAATGACTGAATGGATACTGCAGGGAACACATACTCAAGCGCTCACCTCCGGGAGCGGGATAAGATCCTCGAAGAAAAGCATCGGAAACAATTCGCCCTCGTAGAGCGCAAAGTTGACCGACTTCGGCGGTCCAACGATGACACACTCAAACAGCTGTTCGATGTGCGAACGCGTGGCGATAAGCTCGCGCGTTCTCTCGGCTTCAACGATATACACGAAGCACAGGTGGCCATTGACACCGCAGACCACGAATCACCGTTAACTTTTAAGGAGTGCTTTGTGCGACTTGACGCGTTGCAGTCAGAGCGCACGCGGGAGAGCGCACAGCACGAGAAGTTGCGAGAATACTTGAGGTTAGTAGAACAGGAGAGGGACCATCATAAGGCCAATGCGGCTGCGGCGGATCGGGATCGTGGTGACCTCCGGTATGTGTATACCTACTCGTTTGACTACGCTTCTGATCGCTGATTAAATGGTAGGAATACTGTATGTAAGCAGAAAGAGATGTCGGTCGGTCTTTCTCAGGAACTAGCCCAGCTTAAGGCGCGGTATGACTCGTTGTCAGAAGTCAAAGAACGCGCCGCGGAGCGTTACAAAACAGACTATCACAAGTGGCGCAAGTTCAAAAATTGGATTTTCACAGACGAGGAAGAGTACGCGAAAGGGAAGGACGGGCAGGAACTCAGTGTGACGGAGAAGAAACGGCGGCGCAATAAGGGTATAATGAAGAAGAAGAAACTGGTAAAGGAGCTCGGTCCGGATTACACGGAGGACCATCCTGAAGCCGATGCGAATAGGTGTAAGTTTTTCTCGCGGATCGAGTGTTGTCAAATTAATTTCTGAACCAGCACCATCGGGACTGTATCCTCCACCCATGGGTGGAATCTCACCACTGCGCGAATATTGGGATTCTGAGAACAATAAGGACAACGAAGCTACACCGATTCCAGAACGAAGGCGAACGATAGACCCCCCTCGTTCCTCTCAATTAATACCACTATCTCCTACGATAGTTGCTTCTACGATCATCTCGCCTTTGTCATCCTCAAACGCTGCAACTCGCCTGGTATCGACGCCGCTCCTGAAATCGCTTGCCAATGTCATACCGTCTGCCTCACCCCCCACATCACTTCCTCGAACCCTCACAAAGTCCTCACGGATGCCACTCACATTTCAGCCAATTTTTTTATCGACATCCCAAGGCGGCTCCCAAGTCAAAATCAAACAGGAGCCAGGGTTGGTCACAACCAACATTTGGATGTTATAAAAGGCTGATAGCCTATTCCTCTACAGTTCATCACCACCCGTTCCCGTTCCCGACCTCGTCCCTGCTTCCAGACCAATGAAAAGACTACGCACCGTACACGCGCCTTCCTCTGATACGGAGGACGACTCTCAAGGTTTGCAGTGTATTATTGGCTGATGGATCGTGTATGCTTAAGGGTCGTTTTGTCTTATAGCGATAGACCTTTTCCCTGCTGCTACACCTGTTTTCAAAGTACCTGCCCCTCCTACAATATTAAAGTCGCTCGGACTAGTAACACCCGAGCCTTCCGTCGCGATGGACGGCTCTCAGACCGAAGACGAGTCGCAAAGTCTAAGTCAGTATGCAATGTCTACGTTGATCTAATCATTCATGCCCTTTGTCAGTGTTTCCTCTCCCTTCTATGGTCACAACGAAACAACCTGCAAGGCCGTACACCTTCGCGCAGCGCGAGAAGGAGAAAGACAGGCGTCGGAGTGATCCGATCGCCATGTCCGTCTCCCGCAATGCTGACGGTGACACCATGCCGCCCCCTCGGAAGATTCAGCGTCTCAGCGGGGACGACATGCGGAGCAATACGACTGTCCTCCTGAAATCCTCTGCGGCCACTGTTCAAGAACGCGAACGTGACGACGGAGATAGTAAGAAATGGAGGACACCTACACCAATGTCATCGAAGAAGGTACTAAAGGACAAGGAGAAAGAGAAGGAGAACATTAGCTCAGACAGATCTATGGAGTCTTCTGGATCTAGACATGGACCGCAGGATTATTCTGCTTTTAAAGGACGGGGACGCTATGCTAAGGATCTTGCGTCGTGAGGATCTGTTTTTTGTGCGGTTACCGGACCCCTAATCCCACAGCTGATAATTTCTGCAGATCTGACAAAACCATCAACGCAGAGTACGTCATTGACCCTGCGCAAAACGGAGGTTTAGAATTTCGATATGACGAGGTGGTGAGGACGAAAGAGGATCGTAGGCGTATGGATGCAGGTGATTGTGAGTGTTGTAGGGATGTGCGTTCAAATTATTTCATATGTCAATGTGCGGTAATAACATTGACGACGATCAACAGTACTACACCGCTATCGGCCCGCTCCCCACTAGACTCCAAGCACCACTATGGCGATCCCCGCCTACCAGTCCCGTCAAGTTCAAGGCATCATGTCCACGACATGACGGTGTAGGCGACAGCTCCAGTGCAACACACCTGGCCGAAGAACCGCAGATGGACTCTGAGATGCAAGCAGCGATCACCTCGCACAAGCAGGCTATCTCGCGGCATCGACACCACTGGGAGCGCCCCCGCACACCACCGGGGTATTGGAACATCGGCTTTCCTGACACCCAGGAGGCGGCGGATATCAATGAACGAGCGAGGGAGATGCACAGACGGAAGAGGGAGGAGGTGCAGAGTGAGGTGCAGAGAGGTGGAGGGAAGTATAAGAGGCGCCAGGGAGTGTGACCAGTGAAGGAATATACCAAACTACTAATTCACTTCGATAGATGAGATTTCGGATGTTGACTTGTGACCGGTGACCCCTGTGGGTTATATCGTCAGGTTGACCATCGGGGCGGTATATCGTTCGTGAGCTTGGTGGTTTACTACCCACAATTTGAGCAACACCGCCATGCATTTACACGCCGTGATAATATGGACCAGAACTTAATGGGGTCGCTCCTACGCCCTCCTGGTGCTTGATCTTCGATCCGCTACAATTATTAAAAAACCCTGCAAGCTGTACGACGATACTAAAGCTAGTGCATTACTCGTGCAGTGGGATCGACTATGGGACGCACAAACGTTTCCACGAGTGGCTGACATCCTGGTGCATGATAGCCACTGCCTTCCTGACCCCAAAACCTAATTTTCCCCCGCCAGAAATACGACACAAGTGAGGCTGACAAGTCATCTCTTTTGTCCTCACACCACCACCAGCAATACCCAATCGCTTCCGATTCTTATCCAAACTCCACATCTCCCATGGCCAAATCCAAATCCTCTAGGTCCAGTAGATCTTCTACACTCAAAACTCCCAAGACCAAGACTAAGAACGTACCCTGCACGCCCACTGGCGGCGTCCGCCGCTTCTTCTTCAAGCTCGAACTACTGGGCCAGCGGCGTGTCGATCAGTTCAGGGAGTTCAGCCATCGGCACTACGCTCGCAATACCGACAAGACACCGAAGCAACTTCCACACTCCATAGCCGATATCACCACTGCACAATCAGCCACCACAGCCATCGTAACCACAGATAATGAGGACCTTCCAAGTCTCACCAATGCCTCCGCCTCCGCGCCTACCCATATCCATATCCACAATCCCCGATACTCCACTTCCGGCCCTGCCCACCCCCACAAATTCAAAATCGCGCTCCAGAACAACGACCCAGACCACCCCGATGCGATCATCATCACCACGCTAGATCTCGACGGGCCCCCATTCTGCTGCCACGAGGAACTCCTCTCTATGCCCCGTTCCAAACTCCTTGCGGTGGCTGACGCACTGAATACAAGACTTCCTTCCGCGCTCGCCATCACCACGGACGAAGCGAGGCCAGAGAGCTGGATACGGAGTGAGATTGAGTGGGTTGTTGGGTTACGAAATGAGAGAGAGAGGGAGTGGG
>QFEU01007023.1:1370-16539 GCA_003316345.1 Tricholoma terreum | reverse complement strand
GATTCTTCCACATCTCATCCAAACCCTCCAGGTCCTCGAAGTCCAGTAGATCTTCTAAACTCAAACCTCCCAAGGCCAAGCCTAAGAACGTACCCTGCACGCCCACCTGCGGCGTCCGCTGCTTCTTCACCAAGCTCGAACTACTGGGCCAGTAGCAGCCACAGACAATAGAGACCTCTCGAGTTTTACCAACGCCCCGCCCGCTCTGCCTCCTCGCCACCTATACCCATACCAACGAGCCTCAATACTCCACTTCCAGCTCTGCCCACCCGCACAAATTCAGAATCGCACTCCAGAACAATGACCCAGACCACCCCGATGCAATTATCATCATGACGCTGGATCTTGACAGGCCCCATTCTGCTGCCACATGCTCCATTCCAAACCCCTCGCAGCGGCAGACGCACTGAATGAAAGGCTTAATTATCATGGACGAAGCGAGCAGGTCGGCACGGGACTGGGAGTGGAGATCCACAGTGCCCCGAGGGCTGTGAGAACGTGGATCGTTGGCGGGAGGGGCGACCTTGATATCCTCGGGGGGATAGGGGGGACTCTGCCCGTGAGCCCTAGTCCGAGTCCGCTGACGAGGAAGAGCTTGTAGATGTCACCCAAAAGTCCGAGATCGATGGTAGGATACCTAGTCCTTTTCTTTTTCCGAGTTCATCCTTATGCATCCCCCCTCCTTCTCAGAGCTTTCCCACCTGATATCCGGTTCCCTGAAAGAAGACGCATCTTGTGCTGTGCAGCGAGATATCCCATGCATCCTCAAGGCGTTTCTCCAGGCGGTGGAGGACTACCGTGCTGAGGTGCGGGGGATGGGGCTGACTCTAGACGGAGATTTGGGGAGGGAGTGGGGGGAAAGGAGAGAGAAGAATGGGAGCATCTGGCGGAGGTGGAGTGAGTGGGGGAAGCGTTAGGGTTTGTTGAGGACGGTGCGTTCTTATTTCCCTCGTTTCTGTGTGCTGATGGTAGCCTGTGAGAGTCAGAACATTCAGTGAGGCATTCAAGTTTGCGCCAATGCCAGCGAAGAAACTCTCAGCGTTTTCTGGAGTATTTCCGATGTTGGACTAGACGTGCTTAGCCCCTAATTGTAGTGCATGGTAATGTTTTGGTATTATGTGTCTCGTACGTATCACCCTAGACAACAGGAATATGTAAAATCGTTGCATGTTCTGAATCTGGATATACAAATGAAAGTATTTGACTCAAGGTAGAGAGAGCTATTCCGATTCTCCAGTGGTATCGCTCTTGTCCTGACCCGATTCCAAAGCTACCTCTTCTATATGCAAAGACGATTCTCCAGGGGGCAGCAGTGGTCTTGGGTCCTCTCCTTCATTTCCGCCATTGGCTGGCTGGTACGGCAACCTATTGTTGTCCAGTAGCTCGATGTCGCGGAGGATATAGTTGTCTCCACCCTTAACATAGAATTGGAGGGTATTTCGAGATTCGGGCGCAAAAGTGAGTTCAGAAGACTTTGGTAGAGTACTATTCCAGATCTTGAATTCCTCCACCACGAGTGTATCGGAATGTGGGATCGGGTATTTGCGTTCGTTAACTGTAAAATAATGTTCAGGTACTGAAGAACGGTGGATGAGTCGAAGGGTGAGATAGTCTGAGGGAGGACCAAAGAATCTGAGGGTGAACGAGTGAACGAGGGATAAAACTCTCCCCTTGCAACGGGCGCCATCAACCTCGATTGTTGTCCTCTGACTCTGTAGTTGATTCTGCTTCAAGGTGTCCTTCTGCGCTTCCGACAACTTGGCGTAGGATATGGATAGAATATTTGGTGGAAATTGGACACTGTCCGGTACTAATAAATCCTCCAACCACGAGATGGAAGTGCATGACATCATCTTGCGAGTCGCTGCAAAAATACGACCAATGTCATCTTGGTGATCGTCATCAATGGTGATATGGATGACGTTTTGGCGACTTTCGAGTGCATGGAGCATCGCATCAAATTTCGCATCAAATTTACTCAGCCAAGGAAAGAACTCTGCCCATTTGGAATCGGAGTGGGTCATGTCGACGAGCCATGGGCTACTCCAGAATTCACGGCATCGCTCAAACCCACGTTCGAGTCTCTCCTCAACACCCTCTACTTCTCGCCTTAGTCGACTTTTCATCTTTTGTATTCCCTGGTCGCACCGCTTTTGCCCATCCTCTTTCACTGCTCTATAGTTCCGATCCCAGTCCCATAACTCCACACGGAAGGAGGTCTCGTTTTCAAGCTTCTCGTTCAAACAAATCCTAGGAGATGGGGCGGGAGAAGAAGCAGTAGGAGTGGATGCTAAGAGTCGCTTCCAGGTGCGTCTGATGGCCGAATTGCATACTGAGTGCTTATGTCGCGAAATGTCCTCCTTGGCATCTGTCGCCCATTGCAAAAGCTCTGTTTCTGCCGCATCCACTCTTGCTTCCATGGCTAATCTTCCTTTTTCTAGTCGTTCCCATGACCTTGCTCTCCTCCTCCCTTCTAGCTGTGTGCATGGCACTGCATCTAGCTCATGGGAAGTGACAAAATCTTCAAAGGACTTTCTCAGCTTCTCCTCCCATCCATAGATTTCATCAACAAGCATCATCTCCATCTGCATTCGTTCCGTTATCAGAATTTGCTCCACCATTTCCCGCTCATTCTGTTCCATTTCAATACCATGCACCTCTTTTGCCTCCTGGAAATCATTGTCCGTTTCTTTGTGCAACCAATTCATGTAATCCGTGATCCACTTCCCTCGAGTGTCATATAGATATTGAACATTCCTATCCAGCCTTCCTTGTTCCAGATACTGATGATCGCGTGTTCTATCAGATCCCTCAAGCTGTTCCTCTTCCTTTTGATCAGCCTCTCCCATATTCTGCATTTCACTGTTTGTGTCTCCCAATTTTAATGTCCAGACATTTTTCAGAGTGTCATGCTCAGGGCGATGGCCAGTCCCAAACTTCAAATCTATTTGATCAAGAATGGAGTGATAATGCTCCTGGAGTGCATTTCGCAACACAACATCATCTGCAATTGGATCGGCTTTGTGCTCTATGGAGTGTCCGATCTTCGTCATCAGGATCCCATGCTCCAGGTCGACTGTTACTGGATCGGCCGAGTAGAACCATGTCTCGTCATCTTGAACCACGCGGCCGGTTCTGGACTTTCCAGTATAAACTCTCGTCGTTCTCTCTGTGTGATGAAATATTGTGATGTAAAGTACATGTTCGCGAAGTATGAGTTTGGGATCATTGTCCTTGTACCGGCACGTGAGAGTGTAATAGAGAGTGAGAGCGGGATTGCTGAACTGCTTTACGAGTCCAGTGTATGAGGTAATTGTTTCAAGGAACTCTGTTGCACGAACTAATGGAAGAACCTTCTCGGTTTCTATATCCTCAGCACGGCTTGTACACGTAGGAAGAGGTGAGTGCTTGTCAAGTTTGAGTTTAATTTCAAGGGGAGGAGCATCATCACCTTCGGGATTAAGCCCCCAAAGAATGATGCGAATGATAGATAATCCTGCTTCGAGACAGAGCCAATAAAGTGCTTCCTCTGACGATCTGACCCCTTGAACTGCACTGAAGCAGCCGATGTATCCTGCAACCGAAGCAACGATTCCAATGAAGAGGAGCATAAGGAATATCCACCTCAGGATGGGGCTGCCATTCGCCTCGATAATCCGGCCATGAATTGACAACAGCCTGTCCCTCGGAATCTCATCTGATGTGGTGGGTTCTACCTTCGACTCTACACCTTTCTCCAAATCAACAACCTCATAAGATGAACTTGTTTGGGGGTTTGCAATTGGGTGATCTGGAGCACCTGGAGTGAAAGGTGCAATCGGACTAGAAGGAGCGGGGATTTCAGAATCGGCGTGGCCAGTTTGAACTCTATCGGTGGTTGGATTGTGGGTTGGTGGCATTGCAGCATCACTGGAGATAAGTGGGTTCTGGGCTGACGTTTGGACATGAGACTCGAGCTTAGATCTCACTTGCTGCTGAAGGAACAAGAAGTGTTGATCCAGAGCGGTAGAGCGCGATTTTTTGTCCTTTACATCAATACCAAAGACTTTCTGTTCTGTCTCACTCAGACCGTTCAGAATGAGCCGCTTCCTCGTGATCTCCAAGATCCTACTTTGAATCACAAGTTGAGTCATTGTCGCAGTCAGAAAGCCGCCGATAGCTCTGATGATGGGGAATGTCCACCGGACAAAAGGAGCAAGCGAATTAGGTTCATGAAGGTTGAGATGAATGTAGGGTGTTATACTGATGACGGAGCAGATAGCTGTAGCAAGAATCATAAGGATGTTCCATGTTCGAGTTTTCGAAGACAGGCTGATCTTCTTGCTATCATCAAGATGGAGCTCCTTCATCATCGACTCGAGGCGCTCCTCAGCACAATAGCTCTTTCGATTGTCATCAAGCATGACAAGCGAAAGATTCACGCCTTGTGGTTTGAAACCAGCATCAGCGAGGACTTTGGCACCAGCGAACTTCGGTCGTGGAATGGATATACTGGACAGAAGAGTTTTGAAACCGGCTCTGGCAGCGCCGAGACTGCCAAAGATAGACAGTGGCGTGGCCGCTGCGTACAGATAGCCGTTCGTGAGGGATGAAGCAAGGTGTTCCTCGCACTGCTCTGTGCCGAGCAGAGGGAGAAGAGCTGAGATGTCTTGGATACCAGTCGTAAGCGTGCTGGTGATAGCACTACCGCCAGAGCCAACGTCCATGATAAGATCCACTTGAGCGTCAAATCCGCGGTCCCAGGAGAGGCTGATCTTCACGCACCAGGTGAAGGCGCGATCGATCTTATGAAATGTAGTAAGTCAATTAATGGAGGATACTGAAGGTCTACCCACATTCTGATGATTGATGGTGGAGAGGGACAAGTGTCGTATGGGATGTATGATATGTAGCTCAAGCGCGCATCTCATATGACAGGCTTCCGAGTCGGAGATGGCCACTCCATGTACATAACTTACCACAAATCATGATGCACACCACTCCACGCCTATTGTTCGTCGCCTGGGTCAATGTCGAACATGTCGAACGTGCCACTGCGCACGGCTGGCTCTTCACGCCAGCCTAATGTATTGACTCGTATGGTCTGTGACTCCAAATTTAACTAACCCTGGAACACCCGCACTACCTTAACGCCAACTCATTCTCTCGCAGCTCGTGGCTTCTCCCTGCTCTCGTCAGCATTTTTTTTCTTTTCCACGTCCGAATTTGTACTAATCGTAAACCACCTAGTCTCCTCCGTCACACCTTTAGTACAAGCCACCTCTTCTCTCACATGTACTTCGCCTATTGTTTCTACGGGCATCTCGCCAGATGTTGCAATCTGCGTGGTATCAGCGCCCCCTCGGGAGATGCGCCATCGCAGCGAGGATGGTTTGCGGAGCAATACGACTGTCGTCCTGGAATCTTCTGCGGCCACCATCCGAGGACGCAAATGTGACGACCGAGATAGCAAGAAACAGCCTACATCAACGTCATCGAAGGAAGTAGACCACAAGCAGAAATCGAGAGAGAACATCTGCTCAGTTACATCTACGGCTTCTCCGGGACACGAATCTGGGTGCGAGTGGCTGCAGGATTGTTCTGCTTTTAAAGGACAGGGGCGCTATGCTAGGGATCTTGAATGGTGAGGATCCATGTTTTGCGTGGTTATCGGCCCCGTACATCCATAGCTGATGATTTCTGCAGATCGGGCAAAACCATTAATGCAGAGTACGACATCGACCCCACGCAAATTGGAGTTTCAGAATCCCTATATGACGAGGTGGTGAGGACGAAAGACGATCATAGGCGTATGGATGTAGGTAATTGTGAGGACAAAATATTCCATACATCAACGTGCAACAATGACACTGACGACGATCAACAGTACTACATCCCTATCGGACGCTCATCAGGATACTCACGTAGGAGGACGTCAAGACTCTATGATGCGGTAACTGAGGATCGGTACGAGAGGGTCGTACAGGGAAGACTACGGCAGAATGACTTCGTGGTCAATGACGGCGTGGTCCGTTAATGGACAATGACATAGATGACTGGGTGGACGTGACGAGGCTGAAGAGGGAAGATACAAAGAGAGGAAGAAACTTGTGAAAAGCACTTCTATGGTATACTTGTGTTGCGCCGACTGTCTCCAAACTTATCCAATGCAGAGTACATACTCGGCACCCAATTTTAGCGGGTGAACTCATGACCAACGCATAGCTCATTGTTCAGTGGTTTGAATGATTGATGTGTGGACCATGAGACGAGCTTGTGGCTGTGTAGGGTTCGGCGGGACGCTGGTGCGTGTTGTTTCGTTCCTCTGCAACCACCAGCGGGGCCCGATGAGGATGACGGATCACCAGTGCGGAAGATGGATGCTGGCCGCAGGAACGAAACGGCAGCCTATGCGGAGGAAGTTGGTTGAAGTTGTCAACAGATGTGTGACCACCGTGTCAAGGTTAAATATATCTAGGTCAGAAAAAGGGCTTCGTGCGTAACGAGTACTGAGGCTACTATGACCTACCGTGAGGCATACCGTGCACATGATTTCTTGGTACTGCCCAGCGTGTGTGGGCAAGCAGACAACGCAAAGCGCATCACAAAGTCAGTCTTGTCCAATTCTAAAGACATGATCACGATAGAAGAGCGATTGAGGCATTAATTTCTTTTTGCTACTTGTATGATAACCAAATGCAAGGACGTACGTACACTAAACGAATATAACCTGTAGCATTCACAAACGCAAGCCTAGGGACGATGATGATAGAATAAACTAAGCAACGGAGGGAAATCTGGGTTTGTATGTGAGTTCAGGGTTCAGGACAGAGGGTCTGAGATTATGAATGAATGGTGTATAGTGGGTGGGATGGAATAGTGAACAGCAGGATAGGATCATAACGTGTTGGAATGACGAATAGAAGAATAAAAGGATAAAGGATAAGTTGGATCCAAAGAGATAAAACTGTTTTTACATAAAGTCTCGTTCTCCATCGCTTCTTTCTCAAACTTTTTCTTTATCGCACTCACTACCGAGAAAACTCGACAAACGGAAAACGAAAGCTTGTGTTTATCGCGCTCCCAGTCGTTGTCCTAAAGAAGATGTACAAGTGCGTGTCATTCGTCATCGGGTCTAGAGATGTGTTCCGATTGCGCTTTTCAAAGGTTCCCATCACCTTCAACTTCAGTGAAAGCAGCACTCGCAAAACCGAGGACATCTCGCTCCTTTATGACTTATGCTGTGTCTGGCATCCTGGCTCTGGCCTTCAGCTCTGCTTAGCACAAGGTTTCTCCCTCCACAACACACGTTAGACCGCTTCGTGTCTAAGTTTTCACTTGTCAGTCTCGCCAGCATCTCCTTCACCCCCAAATCCAAAACTTGTGCTAATTTCAACTACCCAGCCTTCTCCCCGCAAAAATGCTTACACTCCTCTCTCCTCACTCTCCTCACCTCCCTGCTTTTCTCCATCCTCTTTGGTCTACCCCACATGCTACTTCTCCCATTCGTTTCAAGCTACCTCTTTTCTCAGATGTACTTCGCCCATTTACCACATACTTTCTGCATGCACGCCCTTCCGTCACTTCCCACTTTCCTATCATGGGTGGTTCTTGGCACTCGCCACGACCTTCATATGGGAGTCTGCGAATGTACGTTTCGATGCATACATCACACAGCCCGTCTCCACCATCCCATTGTCGACCCCTCCTTCCCAACCAGCAATCATCTCCCTTGTGTCCGGCACCTCTTCTACCGCCGCAGAGGATACATTCCGCTACTTCGCCTACACCGAGCTCTGCGCCCTCTCATCTTCCACGTCCCCTTCAGGCACCTCGCATCGCACACAACTATTCAATGACCAGAACACACCTCTGGGCCCACCTCGTCAGGGAAAGTCTTTTCATTCTCGGGAGGCATTATCAACTTTTCCTGAGGCACGGCGCGCCTCCTCCCGTACCTACCCCTCAAGTTCCTGCTGTTATACAAAAACCCTCTTCCCCAGTGGAAGTTGCTAAGTCCGTCGCGCTGATCAAGAACTCAAACATATTCCAGTCGGGTGCGGGTAAGCAGAGTCCGATACGAAGGGTGGTGGGAGACTTGAGGTCGGATGGAGTGCTAGTGCAGGTATTAGATGAGGGTGCGGAGGGAGTGAATGTGAAATTGGGTACGGAGATCCCAGAGTTGTTTCGGAGTGTGCTGCATTCCCCTGGGAAGGATAATACGGTCGTGAAGAATGCTGTGCGGGTCAGGGGCGGGGCGGCTGCGGAGCTGTTCGGACCACCTCTTGCGGTGGAAGGCGCTGTCTGTACGCCCGCTGTACGAGAAGTGGGTACCACCGCAGGGGAAAGAGCTTTCCGTGAGCATCCAGAGGTGGTGGACCCGGGAGAGGCTGAGTAAGCGTGTGGAAGCATGTGTGCCGAACCGAGAGTTGGATGTTGTCATTATCGATGGTAGGATACCTAGTCCTTTTCTTTCTCCGAGCTCATCCTTATGCATCCCCCCTCCCTCTCAGTTCTTTCCCACCTGATATCCGCTTCACGGAAAGAAGATGCGTATGGTGCTGTGCAGCGAGATATTCCCCGCATCCTCGAGGCGTTTCTCTCGTTTCTCCAGGCGGTGGAGGACTACCACGCCGAGGTGCGGGGAATGGGGCCAACTCTGGGTGGGAATTTAGAGACGGGGCTGGAGGTAAAGGAAAGAGAAGAACGAGAGCGTATGAGGGCGGAGGTGGAGCGTGCGGGGGAAGTATTAGGTTTTGTTGAGGACGGTGTGTTTCTCATTTCTCTTGTTTCTGGTGTTCCCATGCTGATGACCTTGGAACAGGTCTGAAAGAAGACGTAGCACGAATAGTGAGAAC
Source organism: Tricholoma terreum (assembly GCA_003316345.1). NCBI lineage: Eukaryota > Fungi > Basidiomycota > Agaricomycetes > Agaricales > Tricholomataceae > Tricholoma > Tricholoma terreum. Next base: position 7,702 of record QFEU01007023.1, on the reverse strand, counting down.
GTTTGGTGATAAGCTACTGGCATTCAAGTTTCCGCCAAGGACGGCGAGGAAACTTCAGGGCTTTCTGGAGTATTGCTGATGTTGATTATTGACTTTTATTGTGATCGCTGGTGCAGAACAGAAATGAAAGTACTGCCGATTGTATGTGAAGCATTCCGCCTACTCAACATTGCACTTTGTAGCCTTTTGCACATCAACTACGTACATGATAAGACATCGTGATCTCTCTCAAGCCCCACACATTACGTGTTGCACGAGGAAGGAGCTATAATCCAGCGGCTGAACGGTGTCTGCCTCCTACTGAAGCAGCAACGATTGATGCATGATTTCAAAATTTGTTTTTTAGCCGGAGCATGGTACGAAGCTTGACGGACGTATCTACGCTCACACACATCTGACTGATGGACGAGTATCGTTGGATAACTAACTCTGGAGGTGAGAGTCCTCGATGTGAGAAGAGTTTGGCTGTACCGTGCTTTCAGCCTAAGCCTCTCGCATCCAGTCGCAGGTAACCTAGATCATCACCCAGACTTCAAAAGCTCGATGCTCCAGGCTTGCGCCCTTTTCTGCATCGAGTGGCTCTCTCGCCCTAATTTCAGCACGATGCTGTCTACTCTCCGCACTTGGGTTGTCATCACCGAGATCATGATGTATGTCACACTCTATGTCTAGCCCTGGCAACCCACGTCATGATACATCTCCATAGAAAACGACATGTGTGGAAACACTATCATGTCCCCACCAGATGAAGCTGATCAGGCGGCTGCGGTACAAAACTGATACACTTGAGCATAGATTGAACGGATGGACTATGGACTACGTCGGGTTCTCCTTTGGCTGGACTTTACGGCCCGCTTTCTCACATCTGATGTCTCCCCCTTTGAACAGAATCCGTTGGCTCGTCCATCTAGTAGGCTGGGTCATTCAAGCTTCTGAGTCTTCAATGTCTCGCCTCCCTTCAGCTTGACCTTCATTTTCTGCTCTTTTGGTTGGTGGCTTGCGCGGCGTGCATCTTGTTGGCAGTTAGTTCCCTCAAGCCCACTCGTAATCGCGGGGCCCAGTTTTCTGTACTTTCTCTTCCGGCATGTTTTCGCTGACATGTTCGTTTTTCTTCACTGCGACGAGCTCGAGCTCGAGGCAAGATACAGCGGGGTGAAGTATATGATCTAACCTTTTCAGTGCTTAAACATGAAGGCTGATGGTACATGCCTCGTGGCTTCTTGTCATCCTGCCATAATTTTGTAGTGCCCTGAACAATAGGGTGAGACTAAATTGGTATGTTCTATGTCAATCAATTGTCTAACATACTACGAGCCAGACTCGAACATACATTTGCTGACCGTGATGCGTGATGTGGCACGTAACATCACATCACGTGCGAAAAGGTTACACCGAATCTGCATCATGATACTTTCTGCATGCAACCACCATCATTCACATCACCACAAACATGAAGCAAGAGACGTCCGCGAAAACCCGCAAGCGGGAGGCCTTCTCCTCCTCCCAGTCAAAGCGTCCGTAGTCGAGCCTTCAAATCTTCATCATCCGCCACATCTAAGGTGGACATCCTCATCTCTATTAAACCTGTTTATATGAACTACATCGTTAAACGGACAAAGAACCACGAGTTTAGGATATCCAAAACGGTACAGCGGATGTGGTAAGTCGCTAGTCGCCCCCCAGCTCTGTACAGTATTGACTCTACCTTTCTTGTGCCTTCAGGCTATATGTGTCCAGTCCAGACCAGACGCTGCGGTACATTGCGACAATAAGCCATGGAAAATCACCCGGCGAAATAGAGCTGGAGGATGGGATGGGTAATGCAGATTTTAATGCTGGGTTGAAGAAAGCCGTCGCTGCTTACGCATATGAGATCAAGGAGCTGTATCAGCTGAAAGAACCCCTCGTTCTGACGGAAATGCAGGAAAGGTACGGGGCAACATTTCCTCAGCGCTTTTCCTATGTACCGGAGAAAATGATTGAGGATATCGTGTTGGAGGACCAGATCCGGTTGTTTTGATTCACATTCTCTTATCAATGCTCTGACGGATACGATTGTCGTTTGGTATTGATTACACCTGTTCTAGATATTCGGACTGTACACCAATTTACAAGAAGTGCTTGTCGATATCATACATAACTTGAAGCCTGGGTTCCCTACTCCTTAAATATCTTGTACGAAACCAAGTAATCCATGTCCTTATCCTTGAAATACTGATATGCTCCACTCTTCACATACAGGCTCTTCGGGAGCTTCGCGCCAGACCAGTCGACGATCAGTGGGGTATAGAAGATCAGCAATGCCAGAGAAGCTGCTCCTGCTAGTAGCCAGCATAGTCCGTGCCCGGGAACACCCTGAGCCATTTCAACAGCTCTAGCAACTTGGGGTAGGGCTCGCGCCCCAGCGTCTAGTCTTATTCCATTCCATAAGTAGAATCTCCAGAATCTCCAACTCAATGATAGTCTAATCGAGATCGATCTCCGCAGGCTCCGCGTTCCGCCCCTCCAAGACCGGCTTCTTCTTGAACACGGCCTTTGGGACCCTCTACGTCGTTCCGAACTGTATTCCGGCCTTGAAAATAGTCATGTTTCGTCCAGGATACTCGTACCTATGGGCACATCCAGGTTGACGTGATCATTTACCGCATCGACGATAAGTTCTAATTACTTGTCCGACCATAGCCGCACTTAAGTTTAGGCAACTAAACGAATGGTGCTCGAGGCTGGAGGCTGAGGATACGCCCAGGAGGATGGAGGCAGTGTATGGGATCAAGTGAGGCAGCGAATACCCCAATAATGGGGAGCGTGGGGAGGGACTTCACGCACGGCGAGAGTGCTACGAGATACTAGTTCGAATACTGGGATAGGAACCAGGTACGTGTGTAGGAGGGGATGAGAAGGCGAATAGAGTGGGTGAGGTGCGACCAGCTCCTGTTTTGATTGAGCTATCAGGGTGGACAGAGTGTTGCGTATGGAGGGAAAGATACTGGTGCACGTGAAGGGGACATGGGTCTGTGGAAAGAGGATGAAATGCAAGGGCGGGTGGGTGGCGAGGACGGGGGCTCGAAAGGGAGAATTCGAAATTTGGCTGACTCGGAGGGGAGCGTTCGCGACGCGTCCTAGTACAATTTATGTAACTCCCGTTTGGGCAGTTCCCCAAGCGGGAATGCTGATGGAGCGTCCCCGCACCACCTGTATATCGGAAAATTGGCTTTCCTGAGACCCAGGAGGCGGCAGGGAGATGCACAGACGGAAGAGGGAGGTGAGGTGCGGAAAGGTGAGGAGAAGTATAAGAGGCGCCAGAGAGTTGACCAGTGGGTGGATGATAAGAGGAATATACCGAACTACTAATTCGTTTCAATAGATATGATTTCTGGCCTTGACTTGCGAGAGGGTGATATGATCCGGTTGGGAGGGCATGTCGTTCATAAGCTTGTTGGTTTACTACCACAACTTGAGTAACGCATGGCCAAATCTCAATCCTCTGAGTCCTCCCAAGTCCAGTAGATCTTCTAAACTCAAAACTCCCAAGGCCAAACCTAAGAACGTACCCTGCATGCCCACCCGTGGTGTCCGCTGCTTCTTCACCAAGCTCGAACTACTGGGCCAGCAGCTGTCGATCAGTTCAGGGAGTTCAGCCAAGACGCCGAAGCAGCTTTCGCATTCCATCGCTGATGTCACCGCTCAAGCAGCCATCGTAGCCACAGACAATAGGGACCTCTCAAGTTTTACCGACGCCCCCTCCTCTGCCTCCTTCACCTAACCATATTCATACCAACGCAAGTCCTAATACTACCTCCAGCTCTACCCACCCGCACAAATTCAGAATCGCACTCCAGAACAACAACCCAGACCACCCCGATGCAATTATCATCATGACGCTGGATCTCGACAGGCCCCTTTCTGCTGCCACATGCTCCGTTCCAAACCCCTCGTGGCGGCAGACGCACTGAATGAAAGGCTTACTTCTGCCATTATCATGGACGAAGCGAGCAGGTCGGCACGGGAGTGGGAGCGGAGATCCACAGTGTCCCGAGGGCTGCGAGAATGTCGATCGTTAGCGGGGAGACGACTTTGATATCCTCAAGGAGATGGAAGGGACTCCGCCTACGAGCCTTGATCTGAGTCTGCTGATGAGGAAGAGCTTGCAGATGTCGTCCAAAAGTCCGAGATCGATGGTAGGATACCTAGTCCTTTTCTTTTTCCGAGCTCATCCTTATGCATCCCCCCTCCCTCTCAGTCCTTTCCCACCTGATATCCGCTTCCCTGAAAGAAGATGCATCCGGTGCTGTGCAGCGAGATATCCCATGCGTCCTCGAGGTGTTTCTCTCGTTTCTCCAAGCGGTGGAGGACTACCGTGCTGAGGTGCCGGGGATGGGGCTGACTCTAGATGGAGATTTTGGGAGAGAGTGGGGGAAAAGGAGAGAGAAGAACGGGAGCATCTGTCGGAGGTGGAGTGAGCGGGGGAAGCGTTAGGGTTTGTTGAGGACGGTGCGTTCTTATTTCCCTCGTTTCTGCGTGTTGATGATAACCTTCGGAAGAAGGCGTGGTATGTGAGAGTCAGAACGTTCGGTGAGGCATTCAAGTTTGCGCCAATGCCAGTGAAGAAACTCGGTGTTTTCTGGAGTATTCCTGATGTTGGACTAGACGTGCTGCCTAGCCCCTAATTGTTTTTGCATGATAATGTTTTGGTATTACGTGTCTTGTATATATCACCCTAGACAATAGGAATATGTAGGATTGTCGCATGTTCTGAATCTGGATATATGAATGAAAGTATTTGACTCAGGGTAGCGAGAGCTATTCCGATTCTCCAGTGGTATCGCTCTTGCCCTGACCCGCTTCCAAAGCTACCTCCTCTATATGCAACGATGATTCTCCAGGGGGCAGTGGTCTTGGGTCCTCTCCTTCATTTCCGCCATCGGCTGGCTGGTAAGGCAACCTATTTTGGTCCAGTAGCTCGATGTCGTGGAGGACATATGCGCGGCGATTCGTAAGATTGAATTGGAGGATATTTCGAGATTCGGGCGTAAAAGTGAGTTCGGAAGACTTCGGTAGAGTACTATTCCATATCTTGAATTCCTCCACCACGAGTGTATCGGAATGTGGGATCGGGTATTTGTCTTCGTTAACTGTGAGATAATTTTCAGGTACTGAGGAACGATGGATGAGTCGAAGGGTGAGATAGTCTGATGGAGGACCAAAGAATCTGAGGGTGAACGAGCGAACGTAAGATAAACCTCTTCTATTCACGAAGCCATCAACCTCGATTGTTGTCCTCTGACTCTGTAGTTGATTCTGCTTCAAGGTGTCCTTCTGCACTTCCGACAACTTGGTGTTGGATACGGATAGAATGTTTGGAGGAAATTGGACACTGTCCGGTATATTCCCCTCCAACCACGAGATGGAAGTGCATGACATCATCTTGCGAATCGCTGCAAAAATACGACCAACTTCGTCCGAGTCATCGCTGTAAATGTCGATATAGATGACGTTTTGGCGACTTTCGAGTGCATGGAGCATCGCATCAAATTCACCCGGCAAAGCGTAGAACCACGCCCATTTGGAATCGGAGTGGATCATCTCGACGAGCTCCCAGCTACTCCAGAATTCACGGCATCGCTCAAACCCACGTTCGAGTCTCTCCTCAACACCCTCTACTTCTCGCCTTAGTCGACTTTTTATCTTTTGTATTCCCCGATCACACCGCTTTCGCCCATCCTCTTTCATTGCCCCATATTTCCACTCCCAGTACACTGAGTCAACTTGGAAGGAGGCGTCGTTTTCAAGCCTCTTGTTCAAATGGATCCTAGGAGATGGGGCAGGAGCAGAAGCAGTGGGAGTGGGTGCTAAGAGTTGCTCCCAGGTGCGTCTGATGGCCGAATTGCATTGTGAGTGCATGTGCTTACGTCGTGAAATGTCTTCCTTGACATCTGTCACCCGTTGCAAAAGCTTTGTCTCTGCCGCATCCACTCTTGCTTCCATGGCTAATCTTCCTTTCTCTAATCGTTCCCATGACCGTGTTTTCCACCTCCCTTTCAGTGCATGTGGCACCGCATCTAACCCGTATTTGGAGACAAGCGAACTGACGAAATGTTCATAGGACTTTCTCAGCTTCTCCTCCCATCCATAGATTTCGTCAACAAGCATCATCTCCATCTGCATTCGTTCCATTATCAGCATCTGCTCCGCCATATCCCGCTCATGGTGTTCCATTTCAATACCATGCACCTCTTTTGCCTCCCGTAAATCATTGTCCGTTTCTCTGTACAACCAATCCATGTAATCCGTGATCCACTTCCCTCGAGTGTCATATAGATATTGAACATTCC